>SEYY01000184.1:5000-20000 GCA_009176605.1 Armadillidium nasatum
TACACGGCGTTTGCCATAGGATGTTAGGAAAATAGATGAAGGAAGTGTGTTCCAGACTTTACCAGTACAGTACATGTAAGATTGAGCATAGAGGTTAAGTCTGGGATTAGAGTTGAATAGAGAAAGGACGAGACTGTATAGAATGACGAGTCGCATGAGCCCTTCTCAATGGAGGAGATATGTGGTGAGAGTATTCAGAAGAGCAGTGTCCATTGTAATAGTAGTAGCATAGATAGTGATGCAACAATTCGACGGCAAAAAGAGACTGGAGAGAATTAGTGAGAACAGGAGAGTTGATAAGGCGAAAAGCCCTAGACTCCACCTTTTTTAGGAGAGTGTATGAGTGAAACCACTCCAGATGTGTAAATCGTACTCCATACAGGGGCGAACGACATCCTTATACAGAGCAAGAAACTGGGGTGGAGTGATGAAATGCTGTAGGCGCCTCAGAACACCCAACCTCTTAGAAGCTTACATAGAAAGAGAAAAAATGTGATCATTTCAAGAAAGATCACGAGAAAAAGAAACGCCAAGAATATTAAGGAGAAATTAAGGTTTGAGATGTGTGCTTTCGAAGAAGATATCATAGTTGTGTGGAAGATTGTGTCGAGTAGAGAAATGGATTAATTGAGTTTTTGAGGCATTGAAAACAAACATGTTTTCTCTGCTCCAATTTGAAATGCGAGATAGATCAGAGGTTAGTTGTTCCAATGCCACCCTCCTTGCGTCTATTAACTGTTGTTGGGAGCGGCGCCTTCAAAATGAAAAGAGTAATGTAGGGTGGAGTCATTAGCCTAGGAGTGGATAGGACATGAAGTAATATAGAAAAGATCATTAATGAAATGCAGAAAAAGTGTTGGGGATAGAACAGATCCTTGAGGAACTGTTAATAGATTTATCGGATGAACGGTAGCCGTCTACAACAGCTGCTATAGAACGACCGGAAAGGAAATCAGGGAGAAGGCCAGAGAAAGGATAAATTCCGAAAGAGGGAAGTTTGGAAATCAAAACTTTGTGCCAGACTCTATCGAAAGCTTTCGATATGTCTAGCGCAAAAGATTCACCGAAATGCCAAAGCGAGGAGGACCAAGAGTGAGAGAGAAGGGAAAGAAGATCACCAGTAGAGCGTTTCTTACGAAACCCATACTGGCGATCAGAAATAAGATTAGAAGAATTGAGATGTTTCCAAATCTTCCTGTGAAGGATAGATTCGAAAACTTTAGAAAGAACGGAGGTCAAAGAAATGGGACGGTAGTTAAAGGGTTGAGAGAATCCCCCTTTTTCAGCACAGGCTGAATGAGAGCACGTTTCCACAAGAAGGGAAGGTTGAAGTAGAAAGACATAGACGAAATAGTTACCAAGGCAGGGTGTAAGCTCAGGAACACAAATTTTGAGAACCACAGAAGAAATTCCATCAGGACCGTACGCCTTCTTAGTGTTAAGCTCAAAGAGAGCAGAAATGAGGTCTTTAGAAGAAATTACAATTTTAGGCATAAATGAGTTGGAGGAAGTTGAAGGAGTAGGAACAGCTCCGGAATCGTCAAGTTTGAATTAGAGAGAAAATTTTGAGCGAAGAGTTCAGCTTTAGAGGAAGGCAAAACTGCAGTTGAACCGTCAGAAGATATCAAAGAAAGGAAAGAGGAAGAAGCGAAGTTAGAGTCGGCAATGTTTTCAAAATGCCAGAAAGGGCGAGAGAAAGTTGAACCAGAAAAATGTTGCATTTTCTACGGAGAAATAAGTTTTCAGCGTTACGGAGAATAGATTTTGTACGATTCCGGGATGAAATATAAGTTGCATGAGTTTCTGGAGTTTGAAGACGACGGTAGTCCCTGAATGCAGCATCCTTGCGGTGGATAGCACGAGAACAAACAGAGTTAAACCAAGGTTTGTTACGTTTTGTAGAAGAGAAAGAATATGGAATGTACGCCTCCATGCGCAGTTGTAGATTAAAAAGAAAAACTATGTGACTTTTCAGAACTAAACTTCTTGTTCCCTCATCTGAGACACTAATGAGAAGAAATGAGAAAGTGAAGACAATAACGCGGAAAGTACGATAAAAGGCGGAATTCAAAATGTAATAAAAATAAACTAGCTAAGGGTGGCTGGCGTAAGATGAAGATATTTTTTGAAAATAGATTTCAAAAAATTACCAACTACGTTATCAATTTTAAAAAAACCTGTTGAAAGATTAAAATTTTTTGTATATTTTTTAAAAAGGACTCCCCAAGGCGACTGAGTTTTTTTGAATTGGGTGAAAAAATAAATTTGGTGTTATTCCAATTTATAATATGTTGATGAGTGATATGAAGTAACATGGCGTTGCCATGATTATATCTCCTACTGTTGGCCTTATAATGTTCAAGGTGGGTATTCAAAGTTTCTATAGTTTCACCGAAATAAGTCTCCTTACATGTGTCACAGGGCACCTTGTAAACTCCCTCCCCTACCCCTGCCGATTTTTCTATATGAGAGGTGGAGTTAGAAATTAAAGAACAAGCCAGCTTGTCGGGAAAGGTAAAAACAAGTTGAATATTGCATAAATAATTCAAAGAAAACCGTAAAGAGGCAAGGGACTCTGCAAAGGGTAATAATAAAAGTTTATTAGAAGGATGGGAGCGAGGTTCTGAAATTATTGTTATTGTAAAAATGTGATAATGCCTTATGATGTTGCTTAGAGATGAAACAATATGTATATCCTAGGGAGAGAAACGGTGATATATAAAAGTAATTTCTTCATATAAAAAAATGGGATCAGTAAATCTTAGAGACCGGAAAAAGGTGTTGAAAATGATGTTTTGTTTTATCTTGAATTACAAGAAGGGGGTTTTCTATAATTATGAAGGAAAAATTATTATCATTTTAATTAAAATATAAGGAGGTCCAAGAACGGAATGTTATTATTATTTTGAGTCTCATTCCTGAATATGATGGAACCGACCAAATTATTCATTTGCGTTAAAAACTGCTGTACGGGTTAATCAATTGGAATTATGGCTATCAACGTAACGGAATCAAGAATGGGATATCGTTATATAAAGGGAGTGTGATTATAAGTCTTGTTTCATAGAATTTCATATACAAGTTTGCAACTACTGGGCTAAGGCTGTTTCCCATGCCTGTATCGAAAATTTGTCGGTAATATTTATTATTGAAGGTGAAAACGTTTTACCTCATGCAAATCTCGATTAATTTAATGAATTTGGGAAGTGGGACAGGAAGTCCAGTATTGAGTAATTTTTGAGTTAGAAAATCCAATAATTGGGGAATGGGAATATTAGTGAATAAGCTGTTCCGTGGAAACTAAAAAGGGAGTGATCATGAGGAATTCTATTGCCCAATTTTTTCTTTAAAATGTAGGGTGTTTTTTATGCAGGAGGAGGAGATGGTACCCAGCAGCGGAGAAATATCGTTACTACACGATATGATAGGACGAAGAGGGACACCAATTTTGTGAAGCTTAGGGATGCCATAGAAATACGGAGTGCTGGATCATGGAAGGTGAGTTGTTTGCAAATCTGCAGGGGAGAAGATTTACGTATTTTTTATTCGTTTTTGATAATATTCATCTTGTTTTTACCTTTTCCGACAAGTTAGATTGTTCTTTAATTTCTAATTCCACTTCTCATATAAAAAAAAATCGGGGGCAGTTTTCAAGGTGTCCGTGACACTTGTCAGGAAGCTTACTTCGGTGAATCTATAAAAACTTTGAATACCCACATTGAACAACATAAGGCCGACAGGAGATATAACAATAGCAACGCCGTATTTCTTCATATCACTCATCAACATGTAATAAATTGAAATAACATTAAATTTATTTTTTCATCCAATTCAAAAATCCTCAATCGGCTTGTGGAGTCCTTCTTTATAAAATATATTAAAGACTTTAATCTTTCTACAGGTCTTTTTTTAAATTGATAAACGTAGTTGGTAATTTTTTGAAATCCATTTTCAAAAATAATTTCATCTTACGCCAGTCACCCTTAGAGTTTGTTTTTATTGTATTTTGAAATCCGTCTTTTATCGTACTTTCCGCGTGTTATTGTCTCCACTTTCCTATTTCTTCTCATTAATGTCTCCAAATTCCAATGAGGGAACAATAAGTTTAGCTCAGAAACGTCATGCAGTTTTTCTTTTTAATCTCCACCTTTGATATGATCTTTTTTATTCTTCTTTGTTAACTCGTTTTAGTGTTTTACTTCTTACTGTTTTAATTTAGTGATTTTAAAAATTGATATATAATTAGAACACAAGTAGTGTTAGTGTTCTTTTATATTATATATATATATATATATATATATATATATATATATATATATATATATATATATATATATATATATATATATATAATATATATATATATCCGATCCCAGTAAGGCTCTAGCGGAGCCAGCACTCTTCTCCATCTAGATCTGTTGTAAATAATTATATCTTCCCTCAACTGTTCCACCGTTGGCACATGATGTAGCCTCAGTGAATTCCCAACTGACTCCATTGATTTCTTCCTGGGTCTCCCTCTCAGTCTTCTTCCTCTTGGAGTCCACTCTCACCTCCCTCTAAGCGCTTTCCCCTCCGAAATCCTCCACACGTATCCCAACTATCTCAGTCTTGCTGTCTTTTGAATAATTGGCCCAACCCCTCCCTTTACTTTCTCTAATTCTTACCCTTCTTATTCTCTCCCTCCTGGTCCTTTCCACCATCAGCTACAACACCCTCATCTCTGCTGCTTGAATTCTGTTTTCTTCTCTTGCTGTCGTACTCCAGGTCTCCGCTCTATAAAACAAAATGCAATCAGAGTACTTTCAAAAATTACTTTCTATACTCCTATATCCATTCTTCTGTCGGCCAAGAATGGGTATTGCACCCTCACCACTCTTCCGTATTTTTCCATCCTGTTGGTGATTTCCAGCGCATTTCCTCATTCCCTTGTAAATATTCCATCCAAATACTTACATCTCTCTGTCACTCTCACTTCCTCGCCATCCACCTTCAGCACAATCTCCTCTCCCTCCTCCTCCCTACTAACTATTAACAGTTCTGTCTTTTCCTCATTCACGCTCAATCCCTCCTCTTTTAGCTTTTCAGCAAAACTTCTTATCACTTCTCCCTATCTTGGCTTTATATATATATATATATATATATATATATATATATATATATATATATATATATATATATATATATATATATATATATATATATATATATATATATATATATATATATTATTATGTCTCCTCTGGTGGGTAAAGACCAGAGGTCTACTAAATTCCACCAGAGTTGAGGCAATACCGGAACCTAATCGTTAAATGCCGACTGCCCCGATACACGGCGCTTGAAAGTGTGCAAGTCAAAAAAAGTTGGGAAAACAGATAAAGGGGTGTGTTTCAGACTTTACCAGTAGGGTATATATAAGATTAGGCATAGCGGTTAAGTCTGGGGTCAGACAGTTGGACAGAGAAAGGATAAGACAATGTAGAAAGGAGTATTTCTCAATGGAGGAGAAATGCAACGAAAGAGTTCAGAAGAGCAGTGTCCATTGTACTAGCGATAGTATAGAGTGAGTGACGCAACACTTCGAGGGGCAGAAAGAGATTGAAGAGAATTAGTGAGAGCGGAAGAGTTGTAAAGACGAAAAGCCATAGACTCCACCCGTATAAAGAGAAAGCAACTGGATTGGCATAAGAAAAATTACGAAGACGGAATAGAACACCCAGCCTCTTAGAATCTTGTTTAGAAAAAGAAGTAATGAGATCCTTCCAAGACAGATCACAAGAGAAAGAAACACGGAGAATATTAAGAACAGATGAAGGCTTGAGTTGTGTGTTTTCGAAGAAGATGTTATAGTTGTGTGGAAGATTGTGTAGAGTAGAGATATGGAGAAACTGAGTTTTTGAGGGATTGAAAGCAACCATGTTTCCCCTGCCGCCTCAATTTGAAGTGCGAGTAAGATCAGAGGTTAGTTGCTCCAAGGTGACCATTCAAGTATCTATTAAGTGTCCATTTCCTTACCCCTTTCAAACTGAAAGGAGTAATGAAAGATGGAGACATCAGCATAGGAATGGATAGGTAATGAAGTAATAGAGAGAAGATCATTAATGGAAAGTGGAAAAAGTGTTGGGGATACAGGACAGAATACTGAGGAATATCACTATTAATAGATTTAAAGAATGAATGGTGGCCGTCTACAACAGCAGCTATAGAACGACCGTAAAGAAAATCAGAGAGAAGAATAGTTTAGAAATCAAAGCTTTGTACCAGACCCTATAGAAAATTTTCGAAATGTCAAGCACGCACAGTGGAAGACCAAGAGTCAGAGAGAAGGAAAAGAAGATCGCTAGTAGAGCGTTTCTTACGAAAGCCAGACTGGCGATCAGAGATAAGATATGAAGAATTGAGATGTTTCCAAATCTTCCTGTTAAGGATAGATTCGAAAATTTTAGAAAGAACAGAGGTTAAAGAAATGGGATGGTAGTTGGAGGGTTGAGATGGGTCCCCCTTCTTCTGCACAAGCTGAATGAGCGCACGTTTCCAGCAAGAAGATAAGGTTGAAGTAAAAAGACAGAGACGAAAAAGTTTACCAAGGCAGGGTGCAAGCTCATAAATACAAGTTTTGAGAACCACAGGAGGGATACCATCAGGACAGTACGTCTTCTTAGTGTTAAGCTAATAACAGTTGTGGGCAAAAATGAGTTGGAAGGAGTTGAAGGAGGATGAATATCTCCGGAATCGTCTAAGGCCGAATTAGAGGCAAAAGTTTGAAATAAGAGTTCAGCTTTAGATAAAGAAAAATCGACAAGTGTGCCGTCGGAAGATACTAGATGAGGGAAAGAGGAAGAAGCAAAGTTAAAGTTGACATTTTTTTTTTTTTTTTTTTTTTTTTTTTTGCAAAATGCCAGAAAGGGCGTGATGAAGAACCAGAAAGATTATTGCATTTTCAACGAAGAAAAGATTTTTTGGTGTTGCGGAGGATAGATTTTGCATGATTCCGGGATGAAATATAAGCTGAATGAGTTTCTGAAGTCGACGGTAATCCCTGAAGTTAGCATGAAGATAGCACGAGAACAAGCAGAATTAAACCAAGGTTTTTTTAGGTTTAGTAGTAGGGAAAGAATATGGAATGTACGCCTCCATGCCAGGGAGAATTACTTTAGTAATGCGCTCTGCACACTCCGAGGGACCCCTCCCACGGAAGCAATAATATATACCGATATATATTTACCGTATATATATATATATATATATATATATATATATATATATATATATATATATATATATATATATATATATATATATATATATATATATATATATATATATATATATATATATATATATTACCATCACTCATGGGCAGAGCCCTTTTTAAGGATGGGGCATAATTAAAGGATAAAGATAAACACACCCAATCCCGAACCTAACATAGATCAATAAGGTGGGCGCAGACAGAGAATTTAGAGAGAGTTTTTTTAAATACAGCAGGAAAAACAAGATATAGAGTTCCACAGAACAGATGTGGCTGGAAAGGAGGAGGTATGACAACGTGCAAGCCTTGAGTTTGTAATGCTCGGCACAAAATTCATGTGCAAGCACGTCACCGCTTATGCTTCGAAGGCGACGCAATGGTGGTGGAATGCGAGAGGTCAACTTCCTCGAGCACCAGCCGTTGTATTACCTGTAGAAAAGAGATAGTGCGCCAACGTCACCTCGCAGAGAAAGAGGGTCAAGGGAGTTTGAAAGTAGGGAACAGTTTATTAGTCTTTTAGCCTTAGACTCAACCTGATCCAAAAGAAGGGTGGAACCGGAACCACCCCAAATGTGAGAACTGTATTCTATGCAA
This sequence comes from Armadillidium nasatum, assembly GCA_009176605.1. Classification (NCBI taxonomy): domain Eukaryota; kingdom Metazoa; phylum Arthropoda; class Malacostraca; order Isopoda; family Armadillidiidae; genus Armadillidium; species Armadillidium nasatum. Next base: position 12,847 of record SEYY01000184.1, read on the forward strand.
GAACGGATAAGACCCTTATATAACTGGAGTAACTGTATAGAAGAAAAAAATCCCGCAACCTGAACAGAACTCCCAGCTTTTTAGAGGCAGCCTTAACAACCTTGTGATATGATGTTTCCACGATAATTTATTGTTTATGTTCAGACCAAGAATATTAGAATATTTATGTTGTTCACAGGTGAGACGAGAGAGACGCCGAAGGAGATGGGAAAGTTGGGAAGAGAGAGAGAGAGAGAGAGAGAGATGTGAATTTGAGTTTTCAAGGAGTTGAATTTCACAAGGTACGGTGACCCCACCGGGAAATCCCATCCATATCTGCAAGATTGGAATCGGAAAACTGAAGAAGAGAAGCAACTCTAGAAGTAAAAGAGGGAGCAGATTTGAAATGCGTAGAAGAATGGAGAGTTGAGTCTCGGCATAAGAATGAACAGAGTTAGAAGTACAGCTGAAGAGATCGCTGATGAAAAGAAAGTATAAAGTAGGAGATAGAAGAAAACCCTGAGGAGCACCACAATTAATATATATATATATATATATATATATATATATATATATATATATATCATGTACCTCGGTTACCATTTAAATATGTTACTAATTGATTAAATTAGGAATTAACATAAAAAATAAACTATTTAAGAAAACAAACCAAATAGTATGAAGGAAATAGCGTTAAAATAAATGGAAACTCAGTTTTGTTCATTTCAATAAATAACTTTTAGTTTAAAGCAACGTTCTGGAAACAAAATTATCGGGAAGCGACGTAGCAAAATATTACGTAATATTAATAAAAAATTATATAATTTAATTAATTAAACAAAGGAACAAATAAGTATAACAAGTTGATTTATGCTATACAAAAAGTTAACTGTCCTATTTGACCAAAATCGGATCTGTAGTTAGAGATATAGAATATAAACCAAAATATGTAATTAAGTGTTAATTAGTAGTTAATTGAAAATTTGGGAAATCAAGAAAAACAATGTTTCGTGGTATTCGAAACTCTACAGTCAAAGAAATTGAACATTCAATAAAATGTAAGCCAACGGTATTAAGTTACTTTAAAAATTCTGGTATTGTATCGGTATCGGTCATTTTTTGCCGATAACGATACCCGAAAGCTTTATACCAATTCCGATACCGATACCGATACTTACCGATAAGTATAGAAGAAAGGAAAAATTTCGAAAGAAATAAAGATGAGAATGTTTGAATGTATGTGTTCACCTTCTGTATTGTATTGGTGTGAAACATAGATGATAAGTGTTCGGTCGAGAAAAAGTTTCAATGTCTTTGAGATGAAAGATTTGAGAAGCGATATATAATTTGAGAAGGATTGATAGGATTAGAAATGAAAGAATAAGGGAGATGTGTAAATGGAAGAAGGGTGTAATTGATAGAGAGGAGGAGGATGTGCTAAAATGGTTTGGACATATGTGAAGAATGAATGAGGACAGAATGGTGGGCAAGGTACTTAGATTCCATGTGGATAGAGGTAGGGATAGGGGAAGGCCGAAGTGGAGATGGATGGATGGAGTGAGAGAGATTTTGATGGAAGGAATTTGAGTTTAGAAGAGGGTAGAAGATTTGAAGAGACAGAGAGAGAGATTAAGGGCTGTGGTGAAAGGGGTTGGAAGGGGTTGGTTGTAAGGGAATTATGGCGGGCACCACCCCACGAAAGTGGGAAAGGTGATGATGAAATATATATATATATATATATATATATATATATATATATATATATATATATATATATATATATATATATATATATATATATATATATATATATATATATATATATATATATATATATATATATATATATATATTAGTGATGGCATACGCATCCGCATCCTCATCAAAATTAACATCCGCATTCGTATCCGCATCCGCACTTTTCGAGAATTCAACATCCGCATCCGCATCCGCACTTTCGAAAATTAACATCTGCATTCGCATCCGCATCCTCACTTTCGAAAATTCAAAATCCGCATCCGCATCCGCACTTCTCCAAAATTCGACATCCGCATCCGCATCCGCATCCGCAAATTAGAAAAAATGACATCCGATCCATCACTAATATATATATATATATATATATATATATATATATATATATATATATATATATATATATATATATATATATATATATATATATATATATATATATATATATATATATATATATATATATATATATATATATATATATATATATAATATATTTAAATATTATAATTTTTATTTTATATAATATATATATATAAATTTTTTTATTAAAAATAATATTAATGTTTATATATATAATATAATATATATATATATATATATATATATATATATATATATATATATATATATATATATTATATATATATATATATATATATATATATATATATATATATATATATATATATATATATATATATTAGTGATGGACCGGAGCTCCGGCTGGTTATTCGGCCAGGCTAGATCCGACCTTTTTACAACACTCCACCTCCGGCCAGAGTTTTGTGTTTCCTTAATTGATTTTGAATTATAAAAAGTAACTTTTATTACTTTGCTGAAATGGAGCTAAAATAATAAAAATAAATTTATTTATATGACATTTATTTTCTGAAAAAATTGCTCTAAAAATTTCAATATTTTGAGACCAGAACAACGGCAAGAAACTAAAATTCATTTTTTAAAAATTTTAATAATTAGGAAAAATCGTAAGTTAGAAAATAAGATGAAATCTTTGAAAACTCTAAAATTAAAAAGGGTGCTGGATATTAAAATCCATTCACCATATATATATATATATATATATATATATATATATATATATATATATATATATATATATATATATATATATATATATATATATATATATATATATATATATATATATATATATATATATATATATACTTCATTATTGGTCATTTAGTTCTTAAAATGGAACACTTGTAAATTATGAAGAAAAAGTATATTTTCTGCAAATTCGGGAGAAACTTGATCTATTTCCTGTGTTAATGTTTCCTGTACGAATAAACATTCTTTCGCTAAAAACATTTGAACATGAAGCAAAGGAGCATTTTCTTGCTTGGTCAGGAAGGAAAATTTTTTATATTTCGATTTATTCTCACCATAAATAGGATCATCCATCGATGTATCGTCTTTTTTTATTTTTTTTCCATTAAAGTAATTCTCGAAATCATTAAGCTACGTAATACAATTTTTGTTCCTGGCTGGAGAGTGCTATTTTCTAATCCCTTTGACTGATAATGTATTGAAAATACTCTTTTTTTCCTTTGAAGCTTTTCTATTGTGGCTCGTATGACGAAAAATCTTTGCAAACCATGGGTTACTTTCAGTATTTCTATCTAATTTTGGGCTAATAATACAAATACAATCAGCTTTATATAATATTTAATTCAAGTAGGAAACGAATGAAAAAGTTAAAAATTGAGTAGTTTTACGAGAATTGACACTATAATATAAATTACTTTCCCTTGTAAGCTTTCAAATATAATTTCCTATCATTTTTCATTGTAATCTCCTTAAAATCTGTGTTCATAGTTTAGTATATCTCGATGGAAGCTCTCTCCTTGCTCTTCTGAGTATGCTCCTAGAAACGTTTGTGATGTTTTTACTGGGTGGCTCTCGGATACTGTCATTCCACATATCCCTCTACTTGAGCATTGTAAATAAAAGCTCAGTATTTGACCTTTGTAAGTCAAGGTCATTTAGGTCTCTCTGATTTGAATAGTATAGATTCCTTCCACCATCTCCACCTCTGAGATTGTATTGAATATTCTCAATGAAGTTTTAATCCTCTGAATTGTTGATAGGTGAGCTCTTTTTCGAAGAGTAGGTACAGGAAGATCTGCACTATGTGGTACTGATGCAATTGAAGATGAAAGGTCTGGGTAGTAAACTTAGGGTGCACTTTTGCCAGCTCTTCGTTTGGAAGGATTCACAATGCAGAAATAACAGTTGGTGGAGGGGTCCATTGGCTCATGCCAAATTCTTGAGGCAAACTTCATGGCTACAGGAAAAAATATTTTAACTTACATTTACTTTATAATATCCATTTAAGTAATCTTCATACAAACAACAATTGTATGAACAACATGAGGTGCCCAGGATTTGTCTTGACCACAACTGACATGTCAAAGTATGCTGTATAAGCTTCACACATTTTAATAGTTGATGTTACTATTGTAGAACACTTATAAATCTTTCTTGCTCTTGTTTTCATGAATTAACCACATATGTAACAGAATGCATCTGACGAGTGCTAGCAGCCTCTTGATTTTATTTACTTTCTTTAGAAGTGTTCACTCAGCTACCGAGGTGAAGAAAAAGGTGATATGTGAGTTACTGAATAAATAAGTTGACAAGCAGTGTTCTAGAAAACACTCAATCTTTCTTATCTACATTCATGAGACGTAGAAGATTCTTCCCAAAGTTCCAGAAAAATTGCATAGATCAACAAAATTTTATAAAACACTATAAAATGTTACTGAAATCTGCATTGTTTTTATTTGATCTAAACTACAATGTTCTTATTTAATTTTCTTCGTTATCACAGACTTTTTTGAAATTTAAAAAAACTCCGTATCATTCATATTTGTTATATAACGTCAATACTATTCTCGAAGAGTCAGAAAAATAAAAATATTGAATATTATTTTGGGTTATATACTTCAGAATGCTTTTAAAATAAATAGAATGCTCTATGATTTAATGAAATATGGGCTAATATGCCAAATCACTGATATGACCACAAAATCAATGTTTTGAGATGAAAGTATACTTTTTCTATTTACTTTATAACCTGAAAATAATATTTTTGAACCAGGAATCAAATTATTTAAACTTTTGGTACATAGTGTTATTAATTTCTTTTTCCAACTTTTTCCTTTTTAAACTACTACTTCTATGCTTTGTTTCCTTCTTATCCTTCTCTTTAATCCTTTCTTAATGAAGAATATCTGAACCCTCCCAACTTATTTTCATTTGGTCATTTTCCTTAGATGACCTGAGCAACATTTCATCATTAAGTGGAAAGGAAAAGTAATTCTCAAAATCATTACATTGCCCAAAAGGCGAATCAGTCGCCATTTGAAGGTCTCATTTCTTGTGTTTCGCTGATAACATCAGAATGATGTGGAGAGAACACTGATCTTTCTGAATCTGAACTAAATTTTCTGCTCTCTTTTATTTTTAGTTCTGAATTTATTTCCTCATTAAGCATTAATGTTATTTCATAATTCTCTTTTGCACTAAGTAGAGCCAATTTATATTGTGGGTTTAAGCTTGTATGATTTCTTTTATTTAATTCGACAAAAAGTTCTTTTAATAAACTCCAAAGTTCTTCTTTCATTGTTTTTAACACTACTATCTTTGCAAGCTTTCATAAAAAGTTTTGGAGTGTATTCACGGATGGTATTACCAAAGACAAAACTGTACGAACGCAGCTTGTTTTTTTTGTCAATTTTTCAAATAGTTGCAAAATTCGAATTATATTTTTCATTAACTTGCATTGATTAGCATTCAATATCTCTAAGTTTCTCTTAGAGTTGGAGGAATAAATAATAATTGCAGTTTTCTGTTCTGACAGTCTTGGTAACATATCTTGTGTGAGTTTATTTATTGGCAGTTTCTGGACTATTAGATTTCGTTTAATTTTGTTGATATATATATATATATATATATATATATATATATATATATATATATATATATATATATATATATATATATATATATATATATATATATATATATATATATATATGTGTGTGTGTGTGTGTGTGTGTGTGTGTGTGTGTTTTGGGAAAAATATATTTAAAAAAATCCCTCTTTAGAGACTCAGGTCTCTGGCCAGAGAATAATGCTTTAAGCAGGAGTCTAAAGCCTCTGACCTCCGGTCTCTGGCCAAAAACACTCTCCGATGCATCACTAATTTATATGGGATAACCAGAAAATGCTCGGTGAGATCAACTCACTAAATTTGTAATTGTTTGAGAGGTCGGTTGATGCAGAGTCATTTCACGTTAAATTTATTTTTTTAAGACTCAGAGCGCCCCCTACGGTCTTCATTCCTCTCAGCTATAACTGAACATTGTTCTGAAGTTCATTTTGGGGTTTTCTTTTACTCCATTGTCTCAAACCCTTCTGAAAAAGGATCAAGATCAAGGTCTTCAGTGATCCATAGGAACGGCTTTCCTCTTGCACCATTGTTAACTCTTTAAATTCCTTGTTTAGTTTTCATTTTTGACATTCTTCTATGGAATCTTTACGAATGTATCTTGTGAAATTATTGAAGATATTTTCACAAATGTTCTGTCTTTAGAGACGGCATCAAAAGAAGGAACATGCTTAAATGAAACTGCTGCTGCAGATGGTTGATGGTGAAAAAGAATAGTAGAAAACGAAAGAAGAACAATTCACTTGACCCTCCAGAGGGAATTTCTTTATCGGCTGATCCACCACCAAGGAACGTTAAGCCTTCTCTAGATTCCAGAGTTCCTTAGACTTCTAGCCAGTCCCTTGCTAGACATATACGTGTTGGGATCTTTCACATCATCAGTGTAGTGCATTTCTGGGATTCGCGTATTGTTCCACTCCAGTATTTCATTAAAAAAATGTCTCTCTCCATAACGAATTTGACTTTCGAAAGTAGGACTCTATTAGCATCTCAAGATTACTTGCTTTCCTCCATGCGAAGTTCCTTTCTCGGTGGATGTAGAGTTAGCACATTCGCCACCTCCAATCTATAGTCATTCTCACACATGTAGTCAGTTAGGTGGAAAATGAAAGATTTGTTCGTAACTTTTGAACAAGGCTTCACTAAAGTACAACTGACACAGTAAAGCCCATGTTACTCTTAATGAATTTGCCGTTAACCAGGTTTGCTGGGATGCTAATCCGTAAGTTGGTTTCCTATACTTTTCTCCTCATCATCAATATGCGTTCTAACCTAAGACCCATGTTTGATTGAAGAATGACTATATTATATGTTCTGTATTTTTGGAACCCAATGTTTCGGTATCCAATTTAGATTCACGTGACCTTTTTCTCCTCTTATTTTTGTCCTTGGGTACTTCAACATGAGATTCCTTTTGTGGGGAAATATGCTCACCTCCCCT
>SEYY01000184.1:30000-42500 GCA_009176605.1 Armadillidium nasatum
TATGAATATTTTCTGCAGCCGACATCCAACCTGCATCATGCGGGATATGGTGTATATATAATATATATATATATATATATATATATATATATATATATATATATATATATATATATATATATATATATATATATATTATATATATATATATATATATATATATATATATATATATATATATATATATATATATATATATATATATATATATATATATATATATATATATATATATATATATAGATTCGTACCTAGAGACTACTTGTCCAATCATTCTATTTAAATTAGTGTAAGTGGGTCGCGTAATATTGAGTTCTTTTCTGCATAAATCGTAAATAGCTTCGTTGTCCACCATGAACGTGACGTCAGCATGTTCCAAAGTTGTGTGAGTGAAAAGAATGGAGTTGTAGGGCTCAACCACCGCCGTTGAAACCTGCAATTTATATATATATATATATATATATATATATATATATATATATATATATATATATATATATATATATATATATATATATATATATATATATATATATATATATATATATATATATATATACTTGGAAAAAGCACTATGTAGGTGCATTGTTTTTACATGAATACATAACCCTACAGGAAATAAAATACAAAAATTAAAACAGAAGCAAGACTTTCGAAAGGACAACCGCTTTTCCTCTTTCAGTTTTGTTATTTACTAAAAACAAAAATAAAACAGAAAAGGTATACAATTTCAAAACAGATGGTTGGTTAATTACGTAATATTGTTATCTTGATTTTTTATTAACAAATATAATTTTGATAAATTTTTAAAAATATAATTAGTAAATCATCTAATAAAACAACTGCTATACTAAAAGCAGTTATAATTATTAATATTTTTAATAAGAAAAGATGTTATTCACTGTATTTTATGAGCATCACTTTCAGTTACGTTTAAACTCATGCCTTCTATTTCAATCTTATGTTCTTCCGAGGTACGATGTTTGCGCAAAGCCGAACTTTCATCTCCAGTGCGAAGTGGGAGACCACAAATGTTTCAAGACGAAAATACCAACATTTTTATTCTCTTCGCCTATTTATTCTCTTTGCCTCATTTCCTTTAAAGTAGAAATGTGAGAAATCGACTTTGTGCACAGTTTCATCCTTTCTTTGTCCATCTCTCTTACCTCAGATTCAACCTCTATGCTTAATTTTTCATATACTCTACTCGTAATGTTTGGAGCATATTTCCGTATTCTATTTTCCTTTGACTTTCCAGCTTCAAATCCATAAAGTGTGACGATGAATGATTTAAATTTAGAATTAGTTTCCTCAACTCTGGTGGATTTTGTGCTGGTCTTTTTCTTCCCTCCACCCAAAGAAAACAATAAAAAAAGAATATCAAGAGAAAATTTTTTAATACAAAAGGGGTTGTGGCAGGGTTGTAGCTATGTCATATTTTTTTACATTTACTTTCTGCCAATTTGCAGCCTGTAAATGTTCATGCAAAAGTATGAGTAATGTAGTCAATAAAAATATACATGTGTAAATGAAGTAAACAAGTTAATTAAGGGCCGAAATTTTACTATAAATTTGCAAACGAAATGGTTCCAATGGGTTAAAATCTCTTTTATTTATCGACTTCATTGTGAAGTCTTCAGCTTGAAAAGTCACTCCTGAGCAAAAACAATTGAATTTACACATGCGAAATTCTTTAACGAAAATTAAGAAGAAATTTGAAGGGATTTAAGAGGTCGCAAAATGAAGGAAATAATGTTTTTTCTTTTCAATATTAAACTCATTTATTTCGATTTAACATGCCTCAACACAAAAATTCTTTATATATATATATATATATATATATATATATATATATATATATATATATATATATATATATATATATATATATATATATATATATATATATATATATATATCAACTGCTTTATCACTGCAGGCTATAAATGCATATATATTATTTGCTTATTTAATTGATTGAATGTTTGTGAGCAATTAAATAAATTAAAAATAAAAATTAAGCAAAATAAAATAAATGCTTTTTGAAAAAAATAAAATATTTATTTTTTATATTTTGCATTTTATTTGTATAATATTTGACAAAAATTTAATCATTTAATGTTAATTTTTTTTTCGTTACTCTTAGTTTTATTTTTAAATAAAAAAATATATTTAATTTATATTTTTTTTACTTATAATTTTTATTTTAAATTTATTTATTATTTTTATCTAATATATTTTTTATTTTTAATTATTTTAATTTTATTTAATTTCTTTTTTAATAACTATGATTTTTATACTTTATAATAAATTAAAAATTGTTTATATTTTTAAAAAAAATTAAAAAATTATTATATATTTTAGAATTATTTCACTTATATATATATATATATATATATATATATATATATATATATATATATATATATATATATATATATATATATATATATATATATATATATATATATATATATATATATATATATATATATATATATATATATATATATATATATATATATATATATATATATATATATTGTGCATTTAGCGCATATCGTATCCAATTGTATCACCATTGCACGTTTACGTATACATCTGGAATGCAGTCGGCCATTTTGAAGGCTTCAGAAACTTTTTTCATACAAATTTTAAATTTTATTTTATTTTTTATTTACTTTTTTCTTTATTTTTTTTTTGCAAATATTGTAAAAGTAGTTGGAATTGAACTCTTAAGAGGTAAAACAAATTTATATTAATCTTACTTATTTCTAATATTAAAATTTTACTAATATTATTACTTGCTGTTACTAATACCATTTCTACTACTACTACTACTACTACTACTACTACTACTACTACTAATAATAATAATAATAATAATAATAACAAAAACGAATAATTATTATTATTATTATTATTATTATTATTATTATTATTATTATTATTATTATTATTATTATTATTATTATTATTAGTTTAAAATTTTTAAAAGTTTTAATTTGAAGAGCGTAAGTTTGAACCTGTGGTGCTGGATAGATGGAAAAGCAAAGTTTGGATTTCTTTGGGTATTCGACTGAGAGTTCTTCGAGTAGGAGGGATCCGAACCCCGATCCCGTTCCTCCTCCGAAAGAATGAAATATGAGGAACCCTTGCAATCCGGAGCACATTTCCTGCTGTTTTCGAATGGCTTCCACAACAACATTTTTCTGCTCTTTCCCTGCACAGAAAGAAAGAAATTTAAAATAACTTTTACAAAATGGGAAATATTAGTCACAAATAACAGAAAGAATATTTTTAAGATAAATTTATATTTTCCTTTTAATATTTCTCTATGGCGAAAACAGTATATATATATATATATATATATATATATATATATATATATATATATATATATATATATATATATATATATATATATATATATATATATATATATATATATATATATATATATATATATATATATATATTATATATATATATATGTGTCACTGCTGTATATATTCTTTGACTCACATATGTTTGAATCATTCTTATTAGTCTATTACTATTAGAGCTTTGAAAGAGATTTTAAAAATGGCTTTAAAATTATTAAAATAATTGAAGTTGTCAAAATAGAAAGAGGAAAAATATTTTATTTGCAAAGTTTATTTCTTTCTTTCATTGTGTTAATATTTTTTAAAAGATTTTAATAACTTTTTGAACTAAGTTATTAAAATTCGACGAAATATCGTATAATGAATTTGTGGTTCTTTATTTTGTATTTATTCGTAATAAAAACTTTAAAAAATAAAAATTTCTTTTCCTCTAAATACTGACTTGGTAGTGAATATCTATTGAAGTAGTTATATTAGCAATTTTTAAACTAGTGAAATAAATGCACAAAATCATTCTACAACGATGTACAGGGAATTAAATTATAATTATATATCAATTGTCGGTTTGCAATAACAAAAATAAAAATATTTCGGCACATTCATTTGGAAGTGCAGAGTATTTAGGAAGATGTTACGGGTAATTGTTTCTGGGTTCTAGACCCGCACGGGTAATTGTTTCTGGGTTCTAGACCCGAACAAAAGTAAACATTTCTAGACTGGGGTAATTTTCGGTTAACATTTTCACTTTAATGTTATTGTAACTTTAAATTCGTAATTCTCTAATATTTTTAAGTGAAATCAAAATAAAATATTTATTTTAAATAGAAGGCAGAAATTAAGTTCAATGAAGAGCAGACGAGGAAATTTAGAAAGTATTGTGAATTTATGAAAATTAATTGAAATTGTATCTTCGCCAAATATCAAAATAAAAATTTAGTAATCTTCGTATGAGGTGAGAAAAAAACATTTTTCGGAATTAATTTTTCTAATTTTAGGTTCACAGTTGACAAAGAAAAGCAATTTTTAAGGTTTATAATCATTTAATGTAAGAAATATTTTTTCGGGTGAAGGTACAGGCAAACTAATGGAGCTCAACTTACAGAGATAGTAAATAATGATGCCTGAAAATCTCTAAAATCTCAAGTAAAAATTATTGAAACCCTTAAAAACTTAAAAGAAAACCATAAAGTTTTCTGCAGTTATTAGCAATAATATATTCTTTACAAACTTAAATGGTTCTCGTTCGGTTTTACAGTTGAAGATTTTACATAGAGTGAAATAATGTATAAATTTCTAAGGTTCAAATGATGAAACTTTTAAAGTTTTCCACTCTTGTTATTAGTTATTTGTCAATTAATAGTTTAGAGAAGAACTCTGTAAGTTTTCCTCTTAAAATACTTTTTGTTTAGTTGATAAATATTAAATGGAAAAATATTTTTTACTTTTGTTCAATACAAAACCTACACTTTATCTATAATTGAAGATATTTTTTTTTTAAATATCCGAAGAGTACAATTTGTACTAAACAATTTGAAATTTATTTTTGTGTATGGAAAATTATTAGGATTATAATTATGAGTAGAATAGTACGGAGTAAATATATTCTCCTGTTCATGATATCCTTTTTCCCAAATGTTAAATTGATTTAAGCATTCACTGCTACTTGTGTCCATTATAAATGACAATTTCTGCGCAAAGACATTAAATTTTTTTGCTATATTAATAACTCAAAATGTTGCTGAGCTGAGCAGGAGGAGCTAAAAAGGTTTAAAATAGAGTCGGAACAAAATAAAATTTTTACCATAAAATATTATTTTATATTTCTAATTGTAAGTGAAAATAAAGAGGTCCTGATAATTTTAAATGATAGAAATTAAAATTATGATTCCGGAGCCGGTGTTGGTTGGGGGTCTGCAAATAATTTACCGGCTTCGAAAGCCTGAAAAATTAAATTGGTGGCCTCGTATTTGATATCCTTAATTCTAAGGCACCCTATAAAAGGGGTTAGTTTTCATGATAGTCATTTCTGGGTATCCAAATTTCATTTTTTGATTTTGAAATTAAGTAATCCCACGAAATTCAGATAATTCATACCTATTTGTTTACAGTACCTTCTATTTTAATAATTGCCTATTAAATCAAATTTTTTGTAGTAAAAGCAAAACAATGGGAAAAGTAACCACGGTGAAATGTGAAAACCTACCGACGGTGTAATGACCTCTGGCGTAATTATTGGCAGCGTCCTCTTTGCCTGTGATAAGGTTGCTTGGTGAAAAGAGTTGTCTGTAAGTACCAGTTCGAACCTCATCTGTTGAATTTGTCAAATAGTTAGATTAACAATGGAATAATTAAAATGTAAATAAAAACATAAATTTTAAAGCATAATTATGCATGAATTCATACTGATTTTTGAGCTCTCATTAATAAACATTTCAAAATCTTAATAGCAAAAAATTTTCACACAATAATAATACAAACTTTAAAATGTATTTACATTAAATATTATTAATTTTAAATATTAAATTAAAAAACAAACAAATCTTAAAATAAATAAATAGATAAAAAATAAATCAATTTCGATTTTATACATACAGCTTTTAGACTCATTTTCGAACAATTTACTTGATTATGAACGAAGTTGACTCTCAACCACTCTCCCACCCTCTCCCCTCCACACACACACACACACACACACACACACACACACACATTTTTTGCCGCACTTCATCGATCTGAGACAAATAAGAACGAAGTTCGTTTGTGTCTTTTTCTAAATACGTGTCTTCAAACATGTTTTCTAAACATTAATTTTAATCTAAGTGCAACATAAAATCTTATATATATATATATATATATATATATATATATATATATATATATATATATATATATATATATATATATATATATATATATATATATATATATATATATATATATATATATATATATATATATATATATATTATTATTTATTATTATTATTATATTATTATTATTATTATTATTATTATTATTATTATTATTATATTATTATTATCATTTATATTATTATTATTTAGTTCCACCTTTATCATTGAAACTACTCACTGAGATAAAGCAACATATGAGAATGCATTTGAAAAAAATTTCTTGCTTGCTTTTTCTGATTGCAATTTCAAAGATTTTTTGCGGATTTTTTTCAAAAAAATCATTTCTCTCCTTTTAAAAGTTGAAGTCATTACGTCTATCAATTACAAGTAAATATAAAATAAATAAAGTAAATAAATCATTGATAAAGCTCTCTTAGAGAGAGAGAGAGAGAGAGAGAGAGAGAGAGAGAGAGAGAGAGAGAGAGAGAGAGAGAGAGAGAGAGAGAGAGACAGAGAGAGAGAGAGAGAGAGAGAGAGAGAGAGAGAGAGACAGAGAGAGAGAGAGAGAGAGAGAGATAGAGAGAGAGAGAGAGAGAGAGAGAGAGAGAGAGAGAGAGAGAGAGAGAGAGAGAGAGAGAGAGAGAGAGAGAGAGAGAGAGAGAGAGAGAGAGAGAGAGATTCCGAAACAAAAACCTTTAAATTTACTTCATTTCTATCCATTGATATATTTGGAGGCAGAGATAAAAAAAAAAAAGTAACGAAAATAAATATTATTAATTAATTTTCAATAAAAATGTTAATTTATTTTAATCATTTATTGTATTCCTATAATAATATATAAATAAACGAATTATTCGTTTTAAAAAATTTTAAATTTGTAATTTAAATATTATTCACTCTATAAATATATTTAAATTTGTAAAAATAAAATTTAGGAATTCAAAATTAAAACTTTTTTTAAGAAATAAAAATTTTTTTATTTTTTTTATTATTTTTATTTTTTTTTTTATTTTTTTTTTTTTTTTTAAGGAATCTATGAATATAAAAGAAAATTTTCTCTTTTGAGAATTTATTATTATTATGCATATGATATATATATATATATATATATATATATATATATATATATATATATATATATATATATATATATATATATATATATATATATATATATATATATATATATATATATATATATATATATATATATATATATATATATATATATATATATATATATATATATATATATATATATATATATATATATATATATATATATATATATATATATATATATATATATATATATATATATATGGTGGGTCGTTGTTGAAGATTTGCCAGAGTTTTATAACCCACCAGGTTATTTAGTTTGATTGATGATTTGATTTGTGCCTGTGTCTAGCTCCGTGCCTAGCTCCGTGCCTAGCACTAAACTTTTTCGTTATTTGGAGCTCGCTTTTTTCTTCTACTTCGAACAACCTTTTAACCATTCAAAGCAGTTTTTCCTTCTACGTTATAGGGCAAGCTGTGTATGCTGCGCTGCCCACATTTCAGTGAAGAAGCGAACCAGAGCCTAAACTAATCGTCGTTACTTTATATTTTTAAGACTTACCTTTGATATAAAAAATATATAGGTAGTAATGAAAGAACGTTAGAGGTTGTATGGTTTGGTTAGTTATAGAACAATTACATTTTAATAAGTTTACAAATTTCGTTTCAAATTTTACATATTGAATTTGCAAATATTGTTAAAGGAAACTTAAATATCATTATTGCAAAAATAAATATTAAAATAGATGTACCATTATATATACTATTTTATATTCACTTTATTTTATACCACACTATTTTATTTTACTGTTAGTATTTTATTTTATTTTATTTATTTAATTTTTATTTATTATATATATATATATATATATATATATATATATATATATATATATATATATATATATATATATATATATATATATATATATATATATATATATATATATATATATATATATATATATATATATATATATATATATATATATATATATATATATATATATATATTAGTATAGTGTTCGTTTTTAATGAGTTATTTAAATACTAAAACATCTTTGATGTGTATATGTCATAGTCATAATGCTTTTAGACATCTAAAATGTATATAATGCGGCGGGTATAACACACGTTAGAAATGAACTCCAAAGTCAGATATTGTTTGTACTGCATAATTAAAATAACTTTCAATAAAATTTTTAAAAATTATTATAAATTTTAAATTTCTGAAAGCACTTTCATAATTCCAGCAGCATTTGTTACCAAAGCACCGGATTTCCGCAATAAGGTGTAAAAAAAAAATTAGCTTCATTTCTTCTCGTAAAAAGAAACTTGTTTCACAAATGCGGATTTTCTTTCCGTGATAATCTTTGTTAATTTTAGCTTTGAAACGCTAGATCGAACGCCGCCATCATTTGTCTCCTTTCGCGACCTCGTTTTTACTCGTATAAAAGACGGAATTTCGGCCTCAAGGCTAGCTGCTTATTATTATTATTATTATTATTATTATTATTATTATTATTATTATTATTATTATTATTATTATTATTATTATTATTATTATTATTAAAAGAACTTGCATATTAATAATAACTGGAAAAGAATAAAGCCTAAAAGAAAATATTTGCATTCAATGTGTGAAGTTCTTTTATTCAGTCTTCGTGTACCTTTTTATTATTATTCATTGACTCGTTGGCGATTCGTGTTTCAACGGTCGGAATTGACCTATTTAGTAGTTTTTATCGTTAAAATCAATATGAATATTTGAAACCTAATTATATATATATATATATATATATATATATATATATATATATATATATATATATATATATATATATATATATATATATATATATATATATATATATATATATATATATATATATATATATATATATATATATATATATATATATAGGCACAAGCTCAAATGGGGGAACTCTCTCTGAAAAAAAATGGAAAATACCCCAAATCGTAGAAAAAGGAAAAGTGGTCGACAATTTTATCATCACTCACGGGTCGGGGGGTACGGTGGGGCAGAGCCCCCCGTAGACATATGCTGGGTATAACACCCAATTTAAGTTTTTTAGTTCATCAATTGTCGTAAAAAACCATTTTTTAAGCATCTTACTTTGAACCACAGTAAAAATTTTGTGGATCCTCAAACTGGAGCTTACACCCAAAATATAGAGGCTACATGGAATGTACTTAAATATCAAAAAAAATTAAAATATATATATATATATATATATATATATATATATATATATATATATATATATATATATATATATATATATATTATATATATATATATATATATATATATATATATATATATATATATATATATATATATATATATAATATATATATATATATATATATATATATATATATATATATATATATATATATATATATATATATATATATATATATATATATATATATATATATATATATATATATATATATATATATATATATATAGGTCAGACTGCACATTGATCTCGTTAAATATTTCAAAAACTACTAAACGTACGTTAAAAAGGATATTTTTAGAATCCTTGAAGAATTTTGATCAATTAAATTATAAAAGATGTGAAAATAAGTGAAAAAAAAATAATTGTGTACGATAATTGAGGAAAATTCTGGCCTTATTATTTAGTTTTTTAGCGAACCTAGTTCGACTTATCATAACCTGACGACCGAAGATTACCGTGGGGTACAGGCCTGAATGATTGCTGGGATGTTGCCATGGGATACAAGACTACTGCCATATTACACCCATATATATATATATATATATATATATATATATATATATATATATATATATATATATATATATATATATATATATATATATTATATATATATATATTTCACATATTTTTTATTCAATCTCTAAATTTACCTTACTCTAAAATCGCGAAATTAATCTCAGAAAAAGAGACGCTGCCAGACGTACGATGTCGTGAAACGTATTAAAAAAATATAAATTACGTACTTATTAAAATTATTGTTTTTTTTTTTTAATTCCCAATTTTTCTTTATCAAAATTCTTCAAGGATTTCAAAAATATAATTTTTTAACGTACGTTTAGTAGTTTTTGAAATATTTAACGAGATCAAACTGCAGTCTAGCCATATATATATATATATATATATATATATATATATATATATATATATATATATATATATATATATATATATATATATATATATATATATATAGATAGAGAGAGAGAGAGAGAGAGAGAGAGAGAGAGAGAGAGAGAGAGAGAGAGAGAGAGAGAGAGAGAGAGAGGAGAGAGAGAGAGAGAGAGAGAGAGATTTGTCTCCATTATATATATATAATATATATATATATATATATATATATATATATATATATATATATATATATATATATATATATATATATATATATATATATATATATATATATATATACAGTGGCAGCTCGTCTTTATGGGCTCCAGGGTTGCAGCCCCTCCAAATTAAAAATACCAGGCGTATGATGTTGATATAAATATGAATTTTTTGTCAGAGAAAAGTGATTTAAATTCATTTTTTGAACAACTTAATACATAAAAAGTATAAATCAATAATGAAAATTTGAATTAAATGCATTTTGCAACTGCAAATTTTTTGGTACGATATTTTTTTTTCAAGTATTGCAATTATATAAAATATGGGCTGTAAAATCGTAGTCCTAAATTAGGCCAACTTATTAGTTCTTAAATAATAAGACAGATGTGGCAACTTACGAAAAAAAGACTGCCAAATTGCAATAGCAGTTTTTATCAAGTTGCTAGTTTGTCTTTCTGATATTTTTTGGCAACTTGGAGATTAGTTTCGAATATTTAAAATATTTGAAAGTTGCCAGGACTGTCCTTTTAAAAGTACAGTTCATAAAGAATATAAACAAACTAAAACAGTTTTTTATAGTACGATGTTGAGGATGGTCGTGTTTTTTTTTTTCTTGTGGAAGAAAACTTTTTATGTAGTACCATGTGCAACAAGAGTTTGAATGCATTAACGATGCTTTCAATAAAGAGCGAAATGGTCTGTAAAATACCAGATTTCAATGAAAAAGTAATTGAAAACTTTTCGACATCTAAAACTCGAAGAACTAATCTTATTTTTAAATAAGAATATCAGCAAGCTTTCCAGAATAAATAAGGTACGTTTGAAATTTATATATATATATATATATATATATATATATATAATATATATAATATATATATATATATATATATATATATATATATATATATATATATATATATATATATATATATATATATATATATATATATATATATATATATATATATATATATATAACTTGCAGCCCTCCTTGCCAAGTTTACACGAGCCGCCACTGTATATATATATATATATATTATATATATATATATATATATATATATATATATATATATATATATATATATATATATATATATATATATATATATATATAGTTGTGGTCTGTACCTTGTGTGTCCTCCCCTTGCTAAATGTGCAAGAGGAGGAGGAGGAGGAGGAGGAGGAGGAGGAGGAGGAGAGGTGGAAATGGTGGATGTACCTTCGAGAGAAAGACAAGTACTGGAGGAAATCAGAATGATTCAGGTAGAAGAGGCAATATAAATGTTTAGAAACGGGAAAGGTGCAGGATACGATGGACTGAGTAACGACTTATCCAAGACAGGTTAACATTGATATTCAACAAGGTATGGAAAGAATGAAAAACACTAACAGAAAGAAGAAAAGGAGTAATCTGCCTAATGCATATAAAGTTAGATAGAAGAGAACGTGGTAATTATAGAGGAATAGTGTTGTTAATAGGAGCGAGTATGGTATACGAGTTCTTGGAGAGAAGATTGAGAATGAAGGTTGAATATAAAATTGGAGAATGGCAATATGGTTTTAGACCAGGGAAAAGCACAACAGACTTGATATTCCATAGGAAGATGCTGACTAAGAAAAACAAAGAGTGAAACAAGAAAGCATATGCGACATTCATAGACTTAGAAAAGCTTTCAATAGAATAAAAAAGGAAAGACTGTGGAGAGAATTAGAAGACCCAGTGTACAACATTCTGGAGAAATTAATTACTGCTATTAAGAGCATGTATGAAAAACCTATAAATATGATCAGAAGAATAAGAAGCGAGAAAT
>SEYY01000184.1:48199-50699 GCA_009176605.1 Armadillidium nasatum
ATTGGAGAATGGCAATATGGTTTTAGACCAGGGAAAAGCACAACAGACTTGATATTCCATAGGAAGATGCTGACTAAGAAAAACAAAGAGTGAAACAAGAAAGCATATGCGACATTCATAGACTTAGAAAAGCTTTCAATAGAATAAAAAAGGAAAGACTGTGGAGAGAATTAGAAGACCCAGTGTACAACATTCTGGAGAAATTAATTACTGCTATTAAGAGCATGTATGAAAAACCTATAAATATGATCAGAAGAATAAGAAGCGAGAAATGATTTGGAGTGAAAACCGGGGTGAAGCAGGGCAGTGTGTTGTCACCATTGCTTTTCGCACTGGACCTGGACAACTTCCTTAAAAGAATATGTGCATAAGAGAGAATAGAGAACACAAATTGGTATACGCGGATGATGCGTTAGTGATAACATCAGGAACTGAGGATCTTCAGGAAGCTGTGAATAGTTGCAATGATGTGTTGAACTCCATGGGCATGAAGATAAAAGGTAAACAGAAGTAATGGTAATAGCTAGGGAGAGAGAAGAGATAATTGTGAACATAGAAGAGACTAGACTTAAGGACGGTGATGATGATGTGGTGATATATATATATATATATATATATATATATATATATATATATATATATATATATATATATATATATATATATATATATATATATATATATATATATATATATATATATAAGCTTGCGCGTGTGCTTAAATTATAGATAATTGTGTTTTGAAGGTCAAAGAAAACGTTAACATATTGTCCTCTTTCCCATTTATTTTTGGCATTTGACAAATTTTCGTAGCAATGTACAGTACTTTTCGTTTCCTATCTCCATTATATATATATATATATATATATATATATATTATATATATAACTTCCTTTAACTTGCACGCTTTCAAACGCCGTGTATATGGACATGTCGGCTTCATGCGACCAGGATATAAATTTTTCAGCTCCGGTAGAAATTGGTAGGCCTCCGGCCTTTGCCCACCGGAGGATATATATATATATATATATATATATATATATATATATATATATATATATATATATATATATATATATATATATATATATATATATATATATATATATATATATATATATATATATATATATATATATATATATATATATAAAGTTACCCAGATGAAAGGAAGACTTGTATTTTTACTGATATAGGTAATTTGTTGGAATATGTGAACAATTATATAATTTGTGTGAATATTGATAATGGATTATAAACTGATACATATAGTGACCTTCTTGGTTCAAGCAAGTGTCTTAAGCACGTCACAAGATTATGGATACTCTGAGCAAGTAATGCCCATTTTTTTCTATGGAACTAGTTTCAACGGCATACCGAACCTCTGCATCGTTCGTAAATTGAAAGCCCTTGAGAAGTTTTTCAGTTGGTCGAAGATGTGAGACTCGCAGGACGACACTTAGGTACTGTAATTAATATGGTCGAAGACCTTCCAACGGAAGCACCGCAACAAATCTTGACAAACTATTGCCCTATGCTATTGTGTGTTTTCGTGCAACAGAATAACCCCATTTAACAACATATGGAGTCACCTGCCCTTGATGTTGATTTTGATATTGTGTAAAGAAATACAGTTTTGGTTTGTACTATCTTTTCCGACTACGTCTAAAAACTTCAAAAACAATGGGCGATTATCGTCAAAGATATGACATTACTTTCTCCAAATCTCATTGAGGGACTAGCCATATTTGGACCTGGATACGTTGGGTGTCGCCATTTCATACTCATCCTTTTTAGGGCCGACTTGAGCGATAGAAGTAAATTTTTTCTGCTTCTGCAGTCTTGGAAATAAACTTCTCTGTGTGTTTAGTAACGAAATAGTTAATACAGTAGGGATGGAGCGATACCAAAATTTTTACCGATACCTAAAAATATGCCGATACTTGCCGATACTACGATACCGATACCGATACCAATGCTTTACTCTTATCCAAAAATTTTGCCGATACCGATACCGATACTGAAAAGGTCGATACCGATACCGATACAGTATCGGAAAATATGCCGATACTTGCCGATACCGATACTTCACTCCATCCCTAATATATATATATATAATTTCGGTCCTTATTGGTTTCATGTCCCCACTTCTATTGATTCTTTTTTGCGTCCTTTCAAAAAATACAACGATATATCAATTTTCATATATATTTTATTACTATCCACTGGTCGGGAGGTACGGGGGTTAGTTCATCAATGAAAAATGTTTCCCTAACATGCATTTAATCTAGTAGCAATTATAATAATAATAAAATCCTAAACAAAATCTCGAAATGACCAATGTTACTCAATATATCGAATAATTGATAAACTGGAATCGACAACACCTGTTCTTCGATGCAAGATGCAAGTAAGACATGCCAAGTGAAAAAAAAATCGCCACTGATTCAACTGACTTTTTTCAACATGTGTATTGCTACTGCACACACACTTACGCACG
>SEYY01000184.1:55699-60699 GCA_009176605.1 Armadillidium nasatum
CTTACTTTATTATATCCTTCATTATTAAATTATATTATTCTTAAGTCAGAAAAGTAAATATACTTGAGAAAAACCTTCCACTCACATAAAGTACAAAAAATATAATCCAATCAAACTGTCCTTTTGTGCTACTATATTAATGTGTACAAGTTACTGAAGGACAACCATTTTTGACAGGAGTGTCACTTTTATAAATGCATGACGTCATCTTCCCACAAAAATACAAATATTTCATGTAAAGAAAAGTAAAAAATGGCACGGCAAAAGTTACAAGTATATAAACGGATTTTTTATATAAATAAAAAGAAACATTAAGGAATTGAAAATTATTTAGTAATACACAAATAACTTTTAATATATAAATAAAAAATTTGAATTAGGAATTTTATATATATATATATATATATATATATATATATATATATATATATATATATATATATATATATATATATATATATATATATATATATATATATATATTGAAAAGAAAAATGGAGGTCTTATAATGGATTCCATTTGGGGTTCGAGTTATTTACTCTTCAAATTACATTCTGATTATTAATTATATAAGAATATCTTAAAATTTTAAACATTGACTCTTTAGGGTAAAAATTAGTTTGGGTTATTTATTACTATTTGTGTGTGCGTCTGCGTCTGCGTCTGCGTCTGCGTCTGGGAGTGCTGAGAATACCTGAATGGCAGATTCGAGTGGTCGTAGAAGTGTGGGTGGCATTAGAAGGGATTTTGTATTAAGTTTGATATTGTCCTTTGCCCATATGATAATTTCGAATCTATTGAAATACTTTTCAATTTTATCGACTCTCAGTCTTTTGCCCTTAGGGAATATAAATATTATTGTGAGGATGAGCTTGACATATCCAAGGCTTCTGAGTGGATTGTACATGCTTTACTGCTCTCTTAACTTTCTTCTTCGGGTTTGATCCTTCACTTCTTTTACTCATATCTAAATTTCTCCCAAAATAGTCCCATATCTGCAACTGTTGACAGAGCGACCACAGTATTCTTTCTTTTCAAGTGTGATGTTCATTATGGTCTGTTTTATCTTTTACTCTATTCTTACTTTTCAATAACGACCTCCTTTCAGCACTTTATTTTTGTAACGATGGCTTAACTCGCCATTTTATCTCTCATTTTAATCTGCTTCCTCTCTTGCTCCTAAAGTTATTTCAAGGCTTCACTACCCTGTTTATTTCTTGCCGATCTGAAAAATACCTTCCAACAGTTCTCTCTACGGCTCTACCGTCTCACCTGCGAAAGATAAACATTTTTCAGAATATATACAAGAAAGCAACTAGGGTAGAAGGCACCTCAGAACACCCAACCTCTTAGAATCTTATATATATATATATATATATATATATATATATATATATATATATATATATATATATATATATATATATATATATATATATATATATATATATATATATATCAAAGAAAGCTGTAGAAGTGGAACCACCCCATATGCGTGAGGCGTTCTCGAAAAAGGGTGCTCTAGGAAGCTTACCACTTGCATTTTCAAAGGGGTGCCTTATTTTGTCACGAATTTTATTTAGAGATTGGTAACTCCACGCATGATCGTTGCTGGGCTTCCTTTCCAGTCAGATATTTTCTATGAAATTCCTTGCAAAAATCTGTTTTTCCTGCTGTGTTTAATCGTCCTCACTCTGTAGTCTGCGTATAAACTCAGTTAAGAAATTTGTGTTAGGTTTGAGCTGCAGTGGGTTCCCTTTCTGTTATTTCTCTGACCTTCTCTTTGAAAAGGGCCTTTGGTGATCGTAGTCACTCTCTACAGTTATTTCTTTTTTTAAAAATAAGAATTTAAAAATCGTTTGTATCGAAGCATGGGTAGTATTTCCCGTAGGTTTTTGCGTTTATAATAATATATATATATAATATATATATATATATATATATTATATATATATATATATATATATATATATATATATATATATATATATATATATATATATATATATATATATATATATATATATATATATATATATATATATATATATATCAGAGAAAAGAAAGTGGGAAAATATAGAACGAAGAAAATGAATGAAGGTATATATATTTTGTGCGTCTGAGGTGAGATAGTTGGGCAGACATAGGAAGAAACTACTTGGAAAGACAAGTCACGTTATAACTTCTAAAAGAAGAATTTTGATTAAAGAATTTATGCGAGCAGAACTGATTGTAATAGCAAATAATAAAAGAATAAAAGTACAAATTATTGGGGAAAAAGAGAATGAAGAGTCAGTATGAGTGATTGAGATAGTGAGAAGCTCCTTAGACTTCACTCTTTCTAAAAATTCGTTTAATTAACTACCCAATTGATATGTCAAGAGTACTCTATACAAGCTCGAAAATTCCCAATACTGAGCAAACAACTAAACAACCTGCAGAATACGAACAAGTTCTGAAGGCACCTCGAAGTTCCAAACTTCTTGAAGGTTTGTTCAGAGAGAGAAATAATACCATCCATTCAGAAAAAGGTCACAAGAAAAAAGCTATTAAAAAAATTGTCAACAACAATGTTTGGACTAATATGGAAATTTTTTTCCTTCTGTCTGAAAAGTCATAGATATTGTGTTCCAACTCATGCTTAGACATTTATTTATGTTTGGGGATGAAATGAATATTAGTTTGGCCTGGATGAAGAACTGAATTTTCTACTCGTCACATTAGTCACGTGAAAGAAGCAAGTTTTTCTGCTGGCTGTTCTCCAAAGTGTAAGAAAACGGAAATGAGGATCGTTCTCACAGATTTCGAGGTAGAAAGAAAACTTTCCATCCAGTATATTACATAAGTATTCTTTATATATTATATGTTTATAAACTGGAAATATTTTCAAGTAATTTTCAACATTCATTTATAGCTGAAGTCTCTAAATTGAATTTCAATATCTAAGAACCATCATCAAATTATGGAAAATAAAGGCTTAAAAGAAATTCCTTTCTAATGTCATCAGTGCTTATTGTTACCATAAATACATGCATTTGAGGGTCGAGTCTCTGACGTTATTAATCACATAATATGAAAAGAACTTTTAAGGATAAGTAATCCCCTCAAAAGTTAAACAATCCTTAAGAGATTAAAATCTACGATGAATAGAAATTTTTTTTAAATACATTACATAACAAATAATTCTTAATTTGATATGTTAATAATAATGATCAGATAATAAAGGTCAAATAACCTTACTCAGCAAGATTTCTTCCTATGGAGAATGCTGAAAAGGAAAATGTATCGCAAAAACCACGTCCTCTCATATAACTGAAACACAACATTCGGCAGGCATTTAACGCTGGAGCTCCAAGTATGTTAGCGGCAACTTTCTGTAACATGGAAATGCGTGTGCAGGCATGCCTTGATGCTAATGTCGACCACTTCCAACCCTTGTTGTGATGTCAGCAGCTTTCTCACACACCAAAGTTTGTTCGTTGCAAATTTTATTAACTTATGGCCACTACTCTGATATCTATAAATGCATGTCTGGGGCCGAGGGCGAGTGGGACACCCTGTATAAATGGTATCTTCAGAACATTGAATTTAAAAAATTTAATATGTGAGAACATGGACAGATATGCAAAATTCTAGTACTTTAAATTTAGAGCTTAAAACTGCGATGCAGAAGCTTAATCTTTTTTGTATTTTCTGGAGTAATTCGATTTTTGTCTTGGAGTGCATATTTGCCCCCCACTAAAAAGCCTTTCACTTTCAAAAGAAGAAAGTGGAGAAGAGAGTAATTTTTAAGTCAATAAATGTAAATTAATTGGCAGAAAATTGACGATGAAGATGACGATTGGGAAAATATATGTCAATCTTGCCAATGACGATGACGATTAATCGTCCTGTAATATATATATATATATATATATATATATATATATATATATATATTATATATATATATATATATATATATATATATATATATATATATATATATATATATATAAATTAAAAATTACATTCATTGGTTCAAAGTAGGTCAAAAGTAGACAGAATAAAAATTTAGTGAAGTGAGCTAATAATAAAAATTTAGGTTAAAAAAAATATAAATATAAAGCTAGTTTTAGGAAATATAATTTTCCTGCATGACCTCCTAAACATGAGCTCTCATAACTACATCGATTCCACATTCCGTTTGATCAACCGTAACCTAATTCTTTCGAAAAAAAAAAAGAAAAAGAAAAAAAAAAAAAAAAAAAAAAAGATAATTTCAATCTATCGTCAAAACCGTTTGCTAGGCGAACTCATAAAGCAAAAGTGATTATTATACATGCACGAAACAGGAAGGCGTCACTTATTGATCCAATTTTTGCTCGACTGGTTGTCCGAATTTGTAAGTGAAGCTCACTTATATCGCCTTTTCCTCTCATAAATCCATGTGAAAATCGATTTTATAAAGAGTGTAACGGAGTGAAGCTCTTTTTAATGAAGTTCAACATGACAACAATTTGGGGAAAAGAAAAAAAATGAGAACTGCAGCTGCTTAAGAGTTTTTGAAAGACCGACTCTTCTTAAATCCTTTTAATAAGCGAAATTTTAATTAAATAGCGCTGATATCATGCAATTTCTTTAATAGCATATTTTAATAAGTGGAATTGTTAGAGCACTACGTCATTTTCAGTACGGATTTCTTAAGGTCAAATATGAAAAGAAAAATGCAATTACGAGAATGAGACCAATCATTCATCTATTCATTTATATTTTTATTAAGAAATGTTAAGTAATTCTATGTTTAAACATTCTAGGAGAATGAGACAAATCATTCATTATTCATTTATATATTTATTAAGAAATGTTAAGTAATTCTCTGTTTAAACATTCTAATATATTTCAAAACAGTTAGTAGTATTCAAGAATTTAAATAATTGTTTTTTTGTCGTTAGTAGTTCAATAACCAGAAGGCTTGAGAAAAGAATGCGACATTCAAACTTACGAAAACTAAAACTTGT
>SEYY01000184.1:65699-80699 GCA_009176605.1 Armadillidium nasatum
GAACTAATTATAATTTTTGGAAAAGCAATTCATATTGAGTATTTCTGAGCAGATTTTTAGTAGTTTATCATAGGCAATAAATAAACCGAAATATATTAAATAAATTGGTTTTCCACAGCCCAATTTTCTTTTCATTTCCAGGAATGTGAACACATGAATGTTATACAAGAAAATGGTCCTGATGACACATTTTCTCAAAACTAAATTAATCTATACAGGCTGACCCTCACGTTCACAATTTTATTCAAGAATAAAAGAAAAAAAGAAAAAAAAAAAGGAAAGTAGGTTAAAGTATTTATTTACATCAATAATGGGTGGAGAGCCGTGAGACTCTGAGTCACCCTCCTTCAGGAATTGGTACTTGTTCAGGAATTCTCTTTTTTGTTTTTTGTCCTAATTAAGTTAAAAAAAAAAAAAAAAAAGCACACACACACAAAATGTTTGAAATTTTATTCTATGACTCGAAATATTGCTGGGATAAATAACTTCATTAAATTACAAAGCTAATAGTAATACGAATTAAATTAATACTATAAAAGTTGTGCGAACCATGCGAATGAACCTTTCTTTTGAAAACGTAATGAACAGAGGGAAGCATCGTAAAATTAATCAATACTAATATCGATAGTAATAATAATACGTGTAGAGCAATGACAAATGAACTGAAATATAATTTAAAACTCCCAAAATCATAAATTAGAGTTTTTTTGCAAAGTTTTTCAATAATCAGCTATTAACTTAAATACTGAGAAAGCAAGAAAGAGATTAACATTAAAAATTTTAAGGAAACGCATTCTCTTTAAGCATAAGTTCAACGTAAAGGTCTTTACCCCTTATAAAATTGATTTTTGATTATCGATACATAGAAAGAAATATCGATATATCAATATCGAAATTTCAGTATTGAATGTTCAGATAACTTTTGAACAAAATGAACAAGAGCCATATATATATATATATATATATATATATATATATATATATATATATATATATATATATATATATATATATATATATATTATATATATATATATATATATATATATATATATATATATATATATATATATATATATATATATATGATAGATAAATAGATAGATAGATGGATAATTTTTCTTTAAAATTCTTTAAGAGCTTTATGATGAGCACCAAAATTTTCAAAACTGTTCTGGAAGTTGCTGTCAAATTGAAATGTTCATAAACTAAAATGGAATCTTCGATATACATTAAATAGAATGGATCATTTCCTTACTATAGTCAGAGAATTCTGTCATGCTTTTAAAGCCTACAGTACTATTCATATTATCTTCTCGTTTTACTTTATCAAAGCTCCATCCTCTGTAATCAATTTTCCTTAATTTACTCTCTGTAGAAGCTACATCAATTTTTGTAGTCAGTGTCTTCTTCATATGGAAATGTTTTTTTTTTTTTCTTCTTTTTTCACCTCCAGTTGTAAGGCCTAGATTTTTCTTAAATCAAGATTCTCGAATTTATTTAATATTTTATTTAACTCCTTTTATTTAAGTGTATTATATTTATAAATTCTTTTCATTCACTTATTTTTACGTTCACATAAAACTTTTGAAATTGCTAATGTAATGTTATCTTTAATAATGGCAAGTAAGTTTCCATTTGTATCTGCAGTCATGTCCTCGACAATTTTTTTTTCTTCTTCTCATGATTGTAATTTCTGTTTCAATTAATCATTCCTGTTCTTTAGCTCTGTTTTTAATACAAATTGAATTCCCAATTTTGTGAGTATGAAAAGGAAAGAAAAATTATTTTTATGATAAAATTAAATATAAATAAAACAGTCAACGGTTAAAATAACGAAGAAAAATGTTTTAAAATTAATGAGCAACCTACTTCATAAATTAATTATTAAAAAAAAAAAAATATTTTGAACAATGGAAAGTTTTAAGCTCTGAAGAAAATCGATTATTAATTTTTTTTATTATTATTGTTTATTTATTTTTTTTTATTTTTTATTTATTTATTTTTATTTATTTATTTATTTTTTTTTTTTTTGCATATTGTGAATTCTTATTGTCAAGGCATCACTCCAAGACTGTAGGAAAGAATAAAATTTGCAATTTTTATTTTTAAAAGCTGTTTGGTAGTTCAGCAACCTCTACCCAAGGCCCACTTCCAGATTTTCTCTTACAGAACACTTCCACTTACAGATTTTCTGATTCAGATCCAGTTAAAGGGTCAACTCGGTAACAATTCAACAAATTTTTGGCTGAAACGAATCAACTGTCTAGGCACTTTTATCTATTTCCTTCAAATTAAATATCTGTACTGGTTTAACAGTTTATCAAGGTTGTGAGTTCTATTCAAAAATAAGAAATTACAATAATAATTTTCGTAAACCAAAGTTTATTAAACACTCTAAAGTTTAAATTTCAAACGAGTGAAATGACAAGTAACTGAAAACAAAAGATTCTACGAATAAAACTAGATATTTTGATTTAAATGTTTTTTTTTTTTTTTTTTTTTTTCTTTTTTTTTTTTTCTTCTTTTTAGTCTGAATTTACAGTTTATAAAGGTTAAATGGTTAATTAAAAAAAAAAAAATTTAAAAAAATAAATTAAAAATAAAAAAAATTTATTAAATATAAGAATTAATAATTAATAATATATAATAATAATAATAATAATAATAATAATAATAATAATAATAATAATAATAATAATAATAATAATAATAATTTCCAGACATCGTTTGTTTGGCAGCGACATTAGTGTGGTTTCTTAGGCGACTTTGATCAACAAAGAAGGAAATGAGGAAAGAAATCTATAGCATATATATATATATATATATATATATATATTATATATATATATATAATATATATATATATATATATTTATATATATATATTATATATATAATATATATATATATATATATATATATATATATATATATATATATATATGAGGCGGACGACGTAGCGTAAATTATGAAAGTACTACATTGGCCATATAACCCACAGGGTAATAGGGTGGGCTAGACCAGTCCGTTTCACTCCATTGCCCTTTGGATCGTTCGTTTCTACGTTTCACCATCACTGAGGGTCTCTAGTGTATCCTTGACCCATATTGGAATGCCTATGCTCCCACTACCTTCACATGTATCCCACAAATTTACAAGCGCTTACTCCTACATTACCTTTTACAAATTAAAAAATGGCAAATCATAAAGGTGCCTCGAAGAACCATAGAGGGGCGTCTTCTAAAAATAGCCCCATATCCACCCTTTCATCCGTCACCACTTGGGAGTTGGTGGCCTCTGGTGATGGTTTTGGTACCACCAAGACCTTGCTTCTGGCTTGCCTTGATCCGGGGTCTTCTTTTTTCATTAATTTCTGCAACATTCGCAGTCTCTTCTCTAATTTCCATTTTGTAGAAAACCAACCCTCTTCTTCTAGACCTCACATCATGTTCTTAACTGAAGCTCAGGTGTTTGATTGCTCTGACAGCAAACTCTATTGTGTTTCCTCCTAGTGTCTCAATCTTCAAATTTCAGCCAAATCCGGATGTTGCATATGTGCTCAATGATGTTGTCTGTTCTTTTGTATCTAATTTGGAGTCTTTTGAATTCCCCACTTTGTGGTTTAAGATCGTCAGCAACTCTACAACTAAATTCATTTGTTCTGTCTCATCTTTCTCATTTGTTCATCTCCTAACTCTGCGGACTATAAAAATTCTTCGATATCTTTTAATTAACTCCAAAATAACCCTTGGACTGTATAGAGCGCATAACTGAGGTGAATCTCTTTAGCATGGAGGTGTTCATTTCATATTCTTTCCCTTCTACCAAACCTAACAAGCCTTGGTTTAACTTTGCTTATTCTCATGCTATTCGCCGCAGAGATGCTGTCTTTAGGGATTACCGTAGTTTTCAAACTCCAGAAACTCTTCTGATGATATAACTGCCGTTTTGCCTTCTGCTGAAGATGAACTCTTCGCTCAAACTTTTTCTTCTAATTGAACCTTACATGATTCCGGAGCTGTTCCTCCTCCTTCAACTTCTCTAACTCATTTATGCCTAAAACTGTAATTTCTTCTAAAGACATCATTTCTACTCTCACTAAGCTTAATATTAAGAAGGCTTACGGTCCTGATGATATCCTTTCTCCGGTTCTCAAAACTTGTGCTTTTTAGCTTTCACCTTGCCTTGGAAACCTTTTTCATCTCTATCTTTCTACTCCAACCTTCTCTTCTTGCTGGAAACGTGCTCTCATTCAGCCTGTGCCTAAATCAGGGGAATCTTCCCAACTCTCCAACTACAGTCAAATTTTTTTAACCTCAGTTCTTTCTAAAGTTTTTGAATCTGTCCTTAACAGGAAGATTTGGAAATATCTAAATTATTCAAATCTTATCTTTGATCTCCAGTTTGGTTTACGTAAAAAACGCTCTACTGGTGATCTTCTTTACCTTCTCTGTGACTCTTGGCCCTCTGCTCTTCAGCACCTCCGTGAATCTTTTGCTATCGCGCTAGACATATCACAAACTTTCACTTTGATTTCCAAACTTCCCACTTTCGGAATCTATCATTGTAGACGGCCACCGTTCTTCCTTTGAATCTATTAATCTATTCTTCTCTATTACTTCATCATGTATCCACTCCTATGCCGATGACTCCACTCTTCATTATTCTTTTAAATTTGAAAGATGCCCCTCCCAACAGCAGTTAACAGATGCAAGGAGGGTACCCATGGGGCAACTAACCTCTGACTTTTCTTGTATTTCAAATTGGAGCAGAGAAAACCTGGTCGTTTTCAATGCCTCAAAAACTCAGTTTCCTCCATCTTTCTACTCGACACCTCATTCCATACAACTTTGACATCTTCTTCGAAGACACACGGCTCAATCCTTCGTCTATCCTTAATATTCTCGATGTTTCTTTTTCTCATGATCTTTTTCGGAAAGATCACATTACTACTCTCTATAATTTCTTCTTTCCATTCTAGTTGTTTGCTCTTTATAGGGGTTGTTCGTCCATGTATGGAGTAAGCTTCACATACCTTGGGTGGTTCCATTCATACAGCTCTTCTTGAAAAGGTGGAGTATAGGAATTTTCATTTTATCAACTCTTCTGCTCTCACTAATTCTCTCCGGTATCTTTCTGCTTTCTCTCTCTTTCGAAATGTTACGTCACTCTCTCTATACTATCGCTTTTACAATGAACACTGCTCTTGGGAACTCTCCCTTTTCATAAATCTTCCATTCAAAAGGGCTCGTGCGACACAACTTTCTGCACAGTCTCATCCTTTCTCTGTTCAACTCTCTGACTCCAGACTTAACCGCAATGCTCAATCTTACATGTATTCTACTGGTAAAGTCTGGAACACACTCCCTTTTTCTGTTTTCCCAACTTCCTTTGGCTTGCACACCTTCAAACGCCGTGTATCAGGATATGTAGACCTAACTTGACCTGATTTCCGGTATTTCCCAATTCTGGTGATTAGAATGCCTCTGGCTTTTGCTCACCAGAGGTGATATAAAAATATATATATATATATATATATATATATATATATATATATATAATTATATATTATATATATATATATAATATATATATATATATATATATATATATATATATATATATATATTATATATATATATATATATATATAGGGATGGAGCGATTTACCGATACCGATATCAATACCGATACCTAAAAATACCAGATACCGATACCGATACCGGTATCGGTATCGAAAATATGCCGATACTACTACCGATACCGATATTTACTCTTATCCAAAAATTTGCCGATACCGATACCGATACTGAAAAGGTCGATACCGATAACCGGTATCGGAAAATATGCCGATACTTGCCGATACCGATACCGATACTACTCCATCCCTAATATATATATATAATATATATATATATTATAATATATATATATATTATATATATATTATTAATATATATATATTAATATATATAATATATATATATATATTATATATATATATATATATATTCCTGATTCTCCCCCTAACGGCTGCAATTAAAGTTATAGGATGAAGAAACGAAAAATGATAATTAGAAATTTGAGCAAAATTTACTTCTGTAGGAGGATTTTGAAGAGTAAGAAGGAAAATGAATGATGGGACGAATGCCACTGCAGCAAAATTATTTGAAAGGTAATGTGGAATAAAACATTTGGTGCAAGTAAGTAGATGTTTGAGAAAAGGGATGGTAACATTTAAAAATGTTGGAAGGTTTTAACTAATCTGAATTACGAAATTGTACGTTTTGTAAGTGAAAGAAATGGCAAGAAGTGAAAGAGAATAATCGGGGTTTGAATGTACTGTACTTGAATCTCATTTAGAAAAAGAGATGTTCCTGATTTCTTTGCAAATGACAAATCCTTTACATATTGAGAGATTTAAAAAATTTGGTATGTGACTCAAAGGGAAGGAAGATACGGAAACAGAATTCTTTGAAGTTGATCGTTAGGAAGAGAAAGAAGCTAATTTGGCAAAATAGTGTAAAATTTGACGAATGGTATCTAGTTTATTTACTTTACAGGTGAAATGAGTGAAGAATATGGTGAAGAAAATGGGAATGAAGAAAATGGGAGAAAACGATATTTAATTATAGATTCGATGAAGTAAGTTTATAAGTAAAGCATTTCTAAAAATGTGTGAAGAATAAGTTGAGAACAATGAAAGAGATAAAAAGATGTGAAACTAATGTTCAAAGGAAGAAAATGAAGCGAAAAAATGATAAAAGACAGAAAGAATAATAAGGCCTATTAAAATAATATTTATCGTCAACAGTTATAGAAAAAGATGGATTTAATAATGGAGCTGCTATTGTTCATGAGTTATATATATATATATATATATATATATATATATATATATATATATATATATATATATATATATATATATATATATATATATATATATATATATATATATATATATATATATATATATATATATATATATATATATATATATATATTGATATGTATGTGTGTGTGTGTGCTGTGTAGGTGTTTGTATGTGTGTCTTTTTCTGAGAATATCCTTTACATTTCCCCACGATGGTGCCAAAGGAACATCACCAATTTTGTTCTAATAATCTCCTTTGAGACCATCGAAATCTGCTGCATGGATTTTGTTTGATTATACGGAAAAAAAGTTTCTCTGAACTGTTTAAATAAATAGATTTAAAATATTTCCTATTTTATCGAAGCAGTTCACACAACATTCTTGTGTGAGAAATTAAATTAAGACAAATCCGATTTTTTTTTTAACTTTACTAAAATCACGTGTAGCATTCGAACAATCTGCATCCGAATTTGTAGGAATCACAAATCACATCCTCGGATATCTTAAATGAAACATCCAATGTATTACAAATATTTATGATGTTTTTTTTGTTTTATTTAATTAATGTGCTTAATTAATATTCTACTTAAATATTGAAAGTCATTTAATAAGACGGAACGAATTTCACTGATAATTCCTAAGTTGATTTCTTTTTTATTTTATACAAATAAATGATAATCTTATGCACCACGGGCATGACCCTCTCTACGAAGCCGTTTCCTAGAATTTGCCCCAGGGATCAAACCTGGGGCTTTCATCAAGAGAACCAATCTCTCTACTCTTTGAGTTAAAGAGTTTTGTAACTTAGACGGAAAAAAGGAGTAATAGTAAAATTATTAATCAAGGAAAAAACTTTTAAAAATGAAAAAAGGATGTTATTTAGGGTAAACTTTTTTTTCTTTTTAAGAGTAAATTTCTTTCACCGAGCAACGTTTTCCTTTTCCTTGAAGACAACCAACTACCAAATTGAACTGATTACGTTGTAAACTTATATCGATAATTATAAATAAATATAATTTATAAATCTAAAGAGAATATATAATAATAAAATCGGAAAATGCCTAACTTGTTATAAGAATGCCTTTCTTTATATAACAAAAGAGGAACAAAATTATGTACAAATCGTCTAGTGAAAAAGGCTCAAAATTAAAGGTAGAGTAATAATTTTTTTTTATCCCTTTCATAAAATAAAATAATTAATCAAAAATAAAGAGAAAAATATTTATTTTGCCCCTATTTTAAAATTTAATTAAAAAATTATTTTTAATTTGCAATAAGTTAAATCTCATGATAAAGCCAAAACTAAAAGAATAAAAAAAAGAAAATTCTAATTTAATTTTGATTAATTTTAAAAGATTTAATTAAAGGAATAATAATTTGAAAAAAAAAAGTTCCCATGGGTCTTAACTCATATTCAAAAACTGAAACGATTTGTCGTCTGCTACAAATATTTCTACTTTTTTCGATTCTTAAGGGGTAAATATAATTTCCTTTAAACGGATTACGCAACAGATATTTTTACTCAATAAAAATGAGTACTTGAATTTTAATAACAAACTACACTGTATAAAATACCCTTTCAAATACTTAAGCCATATTATTTTCAAAAAGGGATTTTTAAAGTTTATGATATATATATATATATATATATATATATATATATATATATATATATATATATATATATATATATATATATATATATATATATATATATATATATATATATATATATATATAATAAAATATATATATTAATATAAATATAATATTATATAAATAATATATATTAATAGTTATTTATTATAATATAATTTAATATATTAATATATATATATATATATATATATATATATATATATATATATATATATATATATATATATATATATATATATATATATATATATATATATATATATATATTATATATATATATATATATATATATATATGACAAAAGGAGTTGAATTCTTTGTTTTTATTAATGACTAAAGCCTTTGAAATGGGGTTCAAATCCTTTTTTTTACTGCATGTCAAACACGCCATAGCAACGATATATATATATATATATATATATATATATATATATATATATATATATATATATATATATATATATATATATATATATATATATATATATATATATTATATATATATATATATTATATATTTGGTATTTACCCCTCCGCTGACCATCCTGTAGAATTTATTAAACTAGAAATATATTAAAAAGTTTTAAATTTTTAAAATAATATGTTAAAATGAGAATTATTAAAGTTTATTCTATAATTTTAATTTTATTTTTTATATGTCATGAGGAAGTGCACTGTTGTCGAAGGTTTTCGCGCACTGCTTCAACTGTTATTCTGGAATTCTAGGCTCGCATTCCAGTTTTATGTGGAATTTCGGGTTCCAAAGTTAGCCCCGCCCATTTTACGTGCCATTCATCGTGATTGGCTCAACAGACCTTCATTTCCCCTTCCCCTTTGGCACTTCTTTTAAAATCTATAGTATATTAAAGGCTAATATTGTGTAAATGGCTATTAAAATGTGCGAAATAAGTATCCAGTATAAGCTGTAAAGAATTATGGAAGAAGTAGGACACATATTAGGAAATAAATAAACATTCCAATAGGCATTACATATCTTTTTATCTGATTATTTTGTGTCACCCTGTTTGCAGTAAACAATATATATATATATATATATAATATATATTATATTATATATATATATATATATAATATATATATATATATTATATATATATATATATATATATATATATATATATATATCGTTCTCACCTCAAACTTTGTAGGAAGTTTCTTCCTAGGATCAGAACACGGAATCGAACCAGCTCCTTCAAACGTGTGAGACAGTCACTCTATCGCTATGCCTTTATTGTCTGTGTGTGTGTGTGTGTGTGTGTGTGTGTGTGTGTGTCTGTGTGTGTGCGTGTGTGAACAACGATATGAGCATATACTGTAGCTGAGCATCGGTCCGTACTCCGTAACTAAGTTACTTTTATGAAAAAAAAGAAGTAACGGATTCTTTTTTTTTTTTTTTTTTTTTTTTGTAAAGGACAAATATTTAAAGTTATATTTCTAATCCGTTCCTTTTTATTTCATTTCTCCGTTATTTTTTTTTTTTTTAATCTGTCACTCTATTATGCTTCGTTCGACTGCCTGGAGGAGCATGACCCTAGCAGGGTCAGTATAATAACATGGAGACAGTTTGTGGAGACGACGATGGAAGAAATGTCAGCAACATTTTGATAGATTTTTTTGATAGCGTTACACACTCGTATGAGCACATCAGCTGCCACAAGTTTACCAGACCAGACCCAAGATTCAGGCGATTGTCAAGGACTAGTTGGATGATATCAGGAACAAGAATTACAATCTGACTGAAATGACCTTTCAAAATAAGTCAGTTCTGATGTTCTTGTCTGTCAAATACAACACAGCAATCCCTTTCAGCATATTTTCTCCATAGGCAAGGACGTTCTCGTAACCCAAAAAGACGCCTTTCTGATGTTGCACGTTTTATTTAATGTGTCTTTGTGCTTAGTAAGTGACACTTAATGCACACTTTAGGTAATTACAAGGCCAAGGACTTCAGAAACAAAATGAAGGAGTAATTCGGATGATTAAGGTATCAAGAAGTGAATTATCACAAATAAGATTTTTTTCCTAATTTATAAGAGTTTTACATCTCTTTCCTGTGGATAATAATAATAATAATAATAATAATAATAATAATAATAATAATAATAATAATAATAATAATAATAATAATGTGGTAATTGTTTAGTTTTCACCATTTTTCCAGAGAACACTGCAAATGCATTAAAATGAAGAATAAATGCAATGAAAGGTATCGGTGAGACCCAAAACATTAATTATTGACTTAGAAAATATTTGTTCTTTATAATTACGATATCTTTGTTTAATGCAAATAACACTCTTGTCACCGCTTTCATATGAGACAAAATATAGTATTAAAATAGCCATGGTTGCTAAACTTGATGAATCATATCTGCCATATAATTTTCAGTGTTGTTAGAACTTTTAAATTAATATATATTTCGTAGGCATAATAATTTCGATATATATATATATATATATATATATATATATATATATATATATATATATATATATATATATATATATATATATATATATATATATATATATATATATATATATATATATATATATATATATATATATATATATATATATATATATATATATATATATATACAAGCGAGAGGTCCAGGGTTCGAGGGTTGGCGGGAGCGGGAAATGTGAGAGGTTTCTCCTTGCACCTAGCTCCGAATGACTCAGTCATTAAAACGAGTACATCAGTGGAGTGCTCTTGTCACTCATGGGAATAATCTCCGGCATCTGCGATAGTCTTGGCCCAGCCAGCGGTATCCGCCTTGGGCCCTTGAAACCCAAGGATCTTCCTCGACAGATTCCACTCACAGGACGAAAGTCCTTCCTGGGGGAAGGTGAATATATATATATATATATATATATATATATATATATATATATATATATATATATATATATATATATATATATATATATATATATATATATATATATATATATATATATATATAAAGCAGATTCTATTGCTGCTTACCATTTTGCTTACGTACCACAAACAATTTATAAGTATTTCTGGCTACTATGTCCGATCAATTATGGCAGCTTTGGTTTATAAGTGTAGGCAACCATGGTTTTGTTTAATTAATAAGGAAGGATCCAATGTTGAAATTTTTTTTTATTTTTTATCCGATTCTCCTGAAAATTTCAGTAAAGATAGCTTATTTCCCGACGAAAAAACTCCATTCCTAACGTTTTTACGAGACTATAACAGTTTAAAAGTTTTTTTTTTGAAATTTGACTCTTTTTTTTTTTCAAATCAAATGGTGGGGCCAAACTACTTTTCGAAATGACCTGAAATTTGGAGTGTATATTTCAAAATCTATTGACTACAAAAGCTTGTAACAGAGTTTTGTTCTCTGCTTAAAAAAAAAAAAAAAAAATGTTATATTTTTTTTTTTTTTTTTTTTTCGAATTTTTTTATTTTTTTTTTTTCAAAATTGAAAAATTCACACCTGTGGACAAAAAATAAAAAAAAGTAAAATTCTTTTATTTTTTGAGGGTGAAAAAAGGAGGGACAGGGCCAACAAATTTTATTAAATACTTTATTCAATGCTATTTGTTCTTTTCGAGATATAACTTTTCGAAAATGGACAATTTTCGAAGAAATTTCAAAATTTCTAAATTTGAGAGGCTATATCTCAAAAACCAAACAAATAGGTTTTGAAAACGCCTTAAATAAAAGTTTTAGCTCTGTCCCTCCTCTAAATACCTGCCAAAAATAAAGATTTTAAAAACTTGTAATATAGTTTAAAAATAATTTGTTTCTCCGGAAAGGTGTTTTTTACCATAAAAAAAAAAAAAAAAAAAAAAAAAAACGAACTTCTATAATCAATCGCTATCATCAGTTATCAAAAAAGTCCAACATTAAAGTTGTTGAAATTGGGGCTGAGAATGCACAGTGAAGTTTTTTTTTTTGGTCATTCTGACCACTGGCTCACCACTTCTATTCATTCTCTTTATGAAGTTTGACCCAAAATAACTTTTAAACCTTTATAGTCTCAGAAAAACGTCATAAATCAAAAGTTCTTCGACTTAAAACTCTATTGTAAATTTCAGCTCAATCGGTCAAATAATATAAAATTTTTTTTTGAGATTGGATCCTTCCCTAATATTTTATTTTGTCATTTTGTCGCAAATGAAATCGCCAATGAATGTTCATCATGTTAAACAAAGATATCTTTGGTATAAAGTACAGATATTTGATACATCAATAATATAAATTAATGTTATAGGCCTCATCGACACTTTTTTATTGCATTTATTCTTCATTTTAATGTATTTACAGTGTTCTCCACAAAAATGGTGAAAATTTGTTATAATTACCTTTTACTAAACAATTACCATAATAATAATAATAATAAATAATAATAATAATAATAATAATAATAATAATAATAATAATAATAATAATAATAATAATAATAATAAATAATAAATGCGCTTAAAACTCTCTAAAACTAAAAGAAAAGAAAAAAATATATATATATATATATATATATATATATATATATATATATATATATATATATATATATATATATATATATATATAACGCTTAAAAGATCTCTTGAAAAAAGGTCACTTAATACTAAGGTCTTCGATATAACTCAGTTGGTAAAGTTACTTTGAAAATAACCACGTATCAGGAAAAGGTTGAAGAAAACGTTGAAGTTTCAATGTTTGGCTTGAAGGAAATAAGTAAATCGTTATCGAGATCTCAATGAAAAGATATGGATTCATTGACTTTGTTTTAAAAGTTCTTGATTGAGCAAGTAGATCCCCGAAAAATTATTTGTTTATAACATCCCTTTAAATTCAATTCTGATTTCTTCCAACGAATTTGAATTACATTTCTGTAAGTAAAGTCGAGTTATCTCAATTTGAAGTTTATTATAATGACGAAAATATTTCCAGGCATCTTGCATATCAGGTTTGTTGGTGCACTTCTTTAATTATTTCATATCAAGAAATACTGTATGTTATTTCTGGTAGCTTCGAAAAAACAACTCACCAAAAGGCACTAATAAAGCTGTTCCTTTCCAGATTTTTAGATTTTCTAAAAACCTAAAAGAATAATAGCTTCCTATTTATCACTATAAACGCGAAAGTGATTTCACCATCTAAAATATGTTTTGATTCCTGAAGATAACTTGCCATGTGACTTAAATATTTAAATGTAACCACACCTAATAAACCTATTTTTGTAGCTGTGATCGGAAGTTTCCGTGACATTTCATAAAATTTTTAATATTATTTTCCTATACCTATATCTTCGTTATCTTTATCTGCAAACAGGTAAGGACTAGTAATTCTTCTGGTCCCGCAACTCTATCCTATAGTTCTCAAGAAGATTGTTTTTTCGGCTCAATAGTTTCCAGTGATATTTCTCGAGAATTTCATTTCAAGGTGACGTTTCCACCCTTTCACTGGGACTAGTACCTACCATTTGCCTTTTAATTCAAGCTTTATCAGAGAAATCCTATAAATATTCATGTTTCTTGTCGTATAAGTTTGCATTGGCAGGACCTGGAGTCGTTGCAAGCAATGTCGTTATTGAAGGAAACTTCTCCTGGGGATATATATATATATATATATATATATATATATATATATATATATATATATATATATATATATATATATATATATATATATATATATATATATATATATATATATATATATATATATATATTTATTTTTTTTTTTTTTTTTTTTTTTTTACACATCACCACCACTCACGGGCAAAGCCCTATTCAAGGAGGGGGTGTTAAAAGAATAAAAATGAAAGCAAATAGAGTACAAAATCCAGAAAATAAAAACCACCCCTACAGTACCCACCTAACGCAAATTTCTCAGGTGGGCGCAGACGCGGGCTTTAAAGAAATTGAGATTAAATGCAGAGGGAAATACAGAAGATGGAAGAGAGTTCCACAAGACAGAGGTGGCAGGAAAGAAAGAGGCACCACAGCGGACAAGCCTGGAGTTCCCTATGTCCACGCAAAATTGATGCGCGGACATTGCACCCCTTGTGCTGCGAGGACGCCGTAAAGGTGGAGGTACACGGGTGGATAGTTCCCTCGAGCATTTGCCACTGTAGTACCTATAGAAAAGTGACAAGGCACCAACATCACGTCGCAAAGATAAAGAATCAAGAGAATTAGAAAGAGCGGGACAGTTTATAAGTCTTTTAGCCTTTGACTCAACCCTATCCAAAAGACGGGTGAAACTTGAGCCACCCCAGATATGAGAGCAGTACTCCATACAAGGGCGAATGAGACCCTTGTATAATTGGAGTAACTGCGAGGAAGAAAAAAATTCTCGCAGTCTAAACAGAACTCCCAGCTTCTTTGAGGCCGCCCTAGCAACCATTGTGATATGAGGTTTCCAAGACATTTTTTTGTTTATGTAAAGGCCAAGGATGTT
>SEYY01000185.1:0-16369 GCA_009176605.1 Armadillidium nasatum
TGTGTGTGTGTGTGTGTGTGTGTGTGCGTAAAAATTTCAAACTATTATATATATGTATATATATATATATATATATATATATATATATATATATATATATATATATTATATATATATATATATATATTATATATATTATTATATATATATATATATATATATATATATATATATATATAATATATACTATATATACATATATGTACCTTACTTATTCGGGAAAGCTTGCTGAATATTCTTATTTAAAAAAAAGATTAGTTCTTGGAAAGCTTGCTGATATTCTTATTTAAAAATAGGATTAGTTCTTGGAAAGCTTGCTGATATTCTTATTTAAAAATAAGATTAGTTCTTCGAGTTTTAGATGTCGAAAAGTTTTCAATTACTTTTTCATTGAAATCTGGTATTTTACAAACCATTTCACTCTCTATTAGTAATTTTTTATCAGTAATTTTTAAATATTTAAGTATGTAAAAAAGTGCAGCTGTCCTAATTATATATATATATATATTATATATAGATATATATATATAATATATATATATATATATATATATATATATATATATATATATATATATATATATATATATTATATATATATATATATATAATATAAAAAAAAAAAAATAAAATCGGTAATTTTTCTTCCACAAAAAAAAAAAAAAAAAAAAAAAAAAAAAACCCACATCCAACCTCAACAACGAATCTATAACAAACTGTTTCATTTTTAGTCTGTTATATTTAAGAACTTCTTAAAAGGACAAAACTAGCAACTTTACATTTTTTAAACATTAGAAACTAATGTCCAAGTTGCCAAAAACTGTCAGAAGACAGACTAGCAGCTTCATAAAAACTGCTATTCAAATTTGGCATACTTTTTTTTATAAGTTGCTATATCTGTCTTATTATTTAAGAACCAATACTTTGGCCTTTATTGAGGACTCTGATTTTAGAGCCCATATTTTTCATAATTGCAATGTGTCAAAAAAAATATCGTACCTACAAATTTGTAGTTGCAAAACGCATTTAATTCTTATTTTCTTTATTGATTTATACTTTTTATGTATTAAGTTGTTAAAAAATGAATTTAAATCACTTTTCTGTGACAAAAATTTATATTTTAATATAAACATCCTACGCCTGGTATTTTTAATTTGGAGGGGCTGCAGCCCTGGAGCCCATACAGACGAGCCACCACTGTATATATATATATATATATATATATATATATATATATATATATATATATATATATTATATATATATATATATATATATATATATATATATATATATATATATATATATATATATATATATATACAAGATAAATTAGTAAAAGCATATAAACCGTTTTTATAACATATGTCCATTATATTAATTAAAGTAAGCAATATTTATTAAAAAACAAGATTTTTAAATATATTTACGTTTGTTTATATAGATAAGCTGATAATTGCTACAGCAACGTGTCCCACGAAAATCAAGATTCAGCTATTTTGGGTGTAGCTGGCTTGCCTAAGCTTGACGTGAGGCTTGATTTCTTGGAACCTATCCTTTGTTTGATCCTTACTTACTTTCATAAAATGGAGGTTGGCCTGAGTCTCAAAAAATTTCTTCCGTGACAATAAATAATTCTTTATTGGGAACACACTTTTTGAAAATCGAGTAAATCCTTGCTGTTATGTGGATATTCCGTAGTAAAAGTATTACGTAGTAATTTAGATCAGTGTTACAAATTTAGGACAATCATGAATTCATATTATTACCGCCAAAAAAGTAAAATCTAAAATGGCTTCGTAAATAAGAAAGGATTATTTTGATAATCAAATATTTTTATATGTTTTTATTTATTTTTTTTTATAAAAGTTTTATAGGAAAAACGATAGCATTTGTTCAAAAAATTGCTTAATTAACGACGTGGTAACTATATGTTTAAAATAGGCAACTTCCTAGGACGAACTACAACTTCATTAGAAAATAGTTGTTACGTTTGAATTTAAACGTTAGAAAAAGTGGCTTATAGATATGCTGGAGAGAGTATATAGCGTCGAGCAACAAGGATGGTTTCTGGCTTTTAAAATAAGCTATGAAGAGAGGTTGAAGGAGTTAGGAATGTTCTCGGTTGAAAGGAGATTTCTCAGAGGGGATATAACACAAGTTTACAAAATATTTGCATCTGACAGTAATACAGAGATTAAAAAATACTTTATAGTGGACCGTGGAAGAATAACTAGAGGACATGATAAGAAAATTAAAAAGAAGCCATGCCATCTTGATCTAAGAAAATACTCTTTCAGTAATAGGGTTGTTAATTTTTGGAATGACTTGCCAGAAGAGATTGTTGACTGTCATTCTCTTGTCAAATTTAAAAGGGGGCTCGATAGATATATGGATGGTTTAGGTATATTATATAGTATAACTTAACTAAGCCAAATTGGTGGGTATATTTGAATTTTTAGATCAACAGTTTTTTTGTAGTTGGTGATGGTTCATTGAATATTGCAGGTATAATTGGGCTTAGTTTTTACTTTTATCTTTGCATGAATGTACTGATAACTAGGGATGGGATAGACCTAGTTTTTTTTGTGCATGTATTAGTATTGTTATTGTTATTATTTGTTTGGACTGAGACAGTCTCGATAGGCCCTTGTGGCTTCTAACTGTCTATTTTCCTATGTTCCAATGTCTATGAATCTTCCTATTCAACCGACTTACAATATAACACGTTGGTATATATATTTGGGGGTA
Source organism: Armadillidium nasatum (assembly GCA_009176605.1). Classification (NCBI taxonomy): domain Eukaryota; kingdom Metazoa; phylum Arthropoda; class Malacostraca; order Isopoda; family Armadillidiidae; genus Armadillidium; species Armadillidium nasatum. The sequence continues at coordinate 2,752 of SEYY01000185.1, forward strand.
ATTGTAGCATTCACAGAAGTGGATTTTTTCGTATGAAGACCAGGTTGCTGAAAATAACTACATACCTACGAGCTGCGAGTTCGATTGAAACTACGTATTGCGAGTTTGACTGAAACTACGTGTACAAGTTGCAAAAAATCTATTTCTAAGGATAATTAATAATAATTTAATAATAAGAAGAAAATAAATAATTAAAGGACAAATATGGCAACCTGTTATTAAATTTTTCTTATTTTTGAATAACCAAATGAGTGGAAGAATAGTTGCTTCACTATTTGGAGTAAAAATATCAGTATTTTTTTAAAATAGTTTTTCTTTTTATTATACATATATATTTTTTTATTACTGTACTGTAGAGGAATAATATGTGTAGAATGCATTTAAACATATTTTGACCTCATATTTTCAATATAGTGAAAAATAAGTATTGTGCCAGATTGAATTATTACTATATATTTATATTGTGGAAATGCCTTCTCCAGGAGATTTTAACTTCTGCTGTCCTATGGGGGGTGGGGGGGGGGAAAAGAAAGAAGAAGAAAAATAATAGTTTAAATAAAAAAATTGATTTTCAAATAAGAAATTTTGAAACTGGTATATCTTGTGTTTCTGGTGAAATTACATCATCACCCGATATATCTGGTTCGATGGAAGATATTCAAGATATTATATATTAAGCAGATAGCAATTTAACTCAACAAATTATAAAAAACTCATTTGAAAAGAAGTCTCAAAGAATCAGAGATAATAACAAGAATGATTTTCAAGGTTTTATAATACCACAGATGGTGGAGTACAAAGAAATGGGAAAGATACCTGTAATAAAATGTTTATATGGTAATTGTCTGGTTCAAAGTAATGGATTTTTGCAAATACATACAGTATATATATAGCAAATATTGATTTTTTGGTAGGTTAGGCCTTTGTTGGATGTTAGGTATAGTAAATGAATAGTGATATTGGTTAGGTTATGCCTATTTGCTGGCTGTTAGGTGGTTTTAACCTTTAAGTCAAGGTTAGGTTAAGTTGAACTAGTTTATTAGATCTAGCAAACTAGTTTGACAACCTAACCTATTAAAGGATGAAATTATGTCTAATGACCATCAAATAGACCTAACCTACTCAAAACCACTCTTGTCTAATTACACCTAATGGCTAAAAAAAAGATATATATATATATATATATATATATATATATATATATATATATATATTATATATATATATATATATATATATATATATATATATATATATATATATATATATATATAAGGTTAAGAAGTTGTCTGACCTTCAATATATAGAAATATTCATATATGGAAACATCGTTATATTGATCTTAATAAACTTAGTATCTTCAAAATACATTGTAATTTTCATGAATAATAGAGATTTGAATAGTCAGACGCATTATAAAAGTAGTTTAGGAAGTGGTTATTAAAGTTTTTATTGACTTCAAAATAAATATTTGTTTTAAACCAAAACTTTTAAGTGGTACCCTCTTAAAAAATCATTGAGCTGGTTTAAAAAAAAGATCTAAACCATGTTTATGTTACCAAAACTGATGAGTTATTTTTTGAAAGTTTTAGTCTATGTTAAATATATACACAAAGCAAGTTAAAAAATACAAAAATAAAAGCTCAAAGATATAAAAATAAGTAAAATATTTTATGTTAATCAAAGTTAAAATGATACATTTTACTCAAATGGTACCTTTTTCCGATTCAAAATTTTTCATTGGGGTGACTATTTTTTATTTTTTTTGCTAGAGTAAATTTTATGTTCATTCTCACTGTTTATATAATATATATATATATATATATATATATATATATATATATATATATATATATATATATATATATATATATATATATATATATTATATATATTATTTTTTTTTTTCAAAGTTTGAGAATTTTTTTTTTTTTTTTAATATTTCCATTGAAATAGTTTTACTTCATACTTAAATTCAGGACATCAGGTACTGTGTTATATTGGATGCACTTATTAGAATTCTATTCCTAAGTAAAATGACTCAAGCTATTGAAAGTTATGTGAACCGTAAGTATACTGTGTTATAACTTTAATCATGTTTGTGCTAATCTCTTAAAAAAAGTTGTTTTACAAATTAGGATTTTTTTTTCTAAAATCATTTTACAAATGTTTGCTCTTTCTTTTGACAGATCTTGTTTCTGTAATAACTTCAGATGGAAGAAATATTGTAGTAAGTAATATTTAAAATAGTCTTATATCTTTATTGAAATCATTACTTGATATCAGGAAATTTTTTTTTGTATTTTACTCAGTTTTGGTATCTGACAAAACTGTAAGATATTGATTTTGTAAAGAACTACTGATACCAATTTCAAACACTGTGTAGTCAACTGTAAATTTATTGAAAAAGAGTCTGTCACTCATTGACTAATGTTTACAATACATTTTGTTAGAAAAATAGTATTGATATGCTTATGATAAATACAGAATGTTTTTTTTTTGTTTTAAATAAAAAGTATTTTTTATAAGATTCCTCCAATAAAACAAGTTATAATACCTATATATTTTCAAACATTTAGAAAGCAGAGATTATGCATAGCATGAATTTTATTTCTTATGCTCTGTTTATCATGTACAGGGCTGTTAAACTAGTAAATATTGTTTGCTAATTACAGCTCCAGCTTCATTTCAAAACACCCAGCGTAGACTCCAGTTCCACCAATATAAAATTTCATGACTGGCTCTTGAATCCATTTTAAAATTATATGGGTCTGCTGGTGAACCTATTTATTGTATGGTAAAAATATATATATTTTTTTTATCCTGATCTGGCTTTACCAAAAAAAAATTCCTTTTGTTCTGCTTCTAGCTTTACCCTCCTCAATTTTCTTTTCTGATTCTGGCTTCTCAGCCCTACATATATATAATATATATATATATATATATATATATATATATATATATATATATATTATATATATAATATATATATATATATATATATATATATAATTAGGGATGGAGCGATACCAAAATTTTTTTACCGATACTGATGCCAAGACTTTCAAATTCACCGATACTGATACCAATTTTTAACTGTTAAAAAAAAAAAATATATATAATATATATATATATATATATATATATATATATATATATATATATATATATATATATATATATATATATATATAAATGGTAAAATGTGGAGATGTTTCTGAGTTTCGATTGTTAAAAAATATCGAAAATCGAAAATATCGGAGAAGCCTATCGTAAACAAGAGAGTTGCCAGAGGTACTATTACTAGACATACACACAATTATTATTACTTACTTTTCTAGCAGAACCTAATTCGACTTATCATAACCTGAAATACCGAAGCTGCCTTAAAAGAGGCCTAACCTATACAAGAAGTTGCCGTAAAAGAGGCCTAACCTACACAAGAACCACATCCGACCACAATGTAAATAAAACGCAAACTAAAATTCTTTTAGGGATATAGTATCGATTAAAATATTGATATAAAAAATATCGAAACTCAGAAACAATCTCCACCTAAGCCTATATATATAATATATATATATATATATATATATATATATATATATATATATATATATATATATATATATATATATATATATATATATATATATATATATATATATATATATATATATCCAATCCAAGTAAGGCTCTAGGGGTCTGTCAGTGGGGCCAGCACTCGCCTCCATCTAAATCTGTGAAATCCCTTGTGAATACTTTCCCTTCCCCAAATACTCACATCTCTCTACCACAATCACCTCCTCGCCATGCACCTTCAGCACAAGCTCCTCTCCCACCTCCTCCCTTCAAATTATTAACAGTTCTGTCTTTTCAACGTTCACAATCAATTCCACCTCTTTTAGCTTTTCAGCAAAACTTCTTATCACCTCTTCTCTATATCTTTGCTCCATATATATATATATATATATATATATATATATATATATATATATATATATATATATATATAATATATTAATATATATATATATATATATATATATATATATATATATATATATCCTCTGGTGGGTAAAACCTACTAATTTCAATACAGAACCTAATCGATAAACGACAACATGCAACTAGGAACCGATGTCGTAGCCTTATATTAGAGTAAATGCTCTTATATGTAGTGTAGTCTCTTATCTCGCAGTCTATTACAACGTAGTCTTCCCACTTAAAATTAATCGTTCTAAATATTGCGTTGTGTTTCTAGCACAAGTACTATATTTCGTTTTTTTCTGTTTTAGATGCTTTTGTTTATTGTATTATAGAGCAGATGTTCTCTCTCTCTCTTCATTCAAGAGTCGTTTATCTTCAAGTACTTTCAACTCTGATCACTACTCGAACAAAGAACAAATAAATCAGAAAAGATGTTGCAAATGTTGTAATTTCATTTACCACCTTCTATCAACAAATAAAGTAAACCTGAGTGTTTCCTTCTGTTACTTTTCCAACCTATTACCTTTATTTTATTTAATCTCTTAAGTTATACTCTATTGAATGTAATCTGAATAAATAATGTTTGTTGTAACCTTAATATCCTTTCAATAAAGTTTAGTTTTAATTCTACCTTATAATTCTAAGTTATTCAAAATTAAATCAATTCTACATAAGCCCCAAAGGAAAATGAATAAAAATATAATTTATAACTATATTTACAATTTCTTAAATAAATGAGCGGAACTAATTCAGTCTATAAACAGAAATCTTTACCTGAATCTTAAAACCAATCACTTAAATCCTACAAAGAACAGAAATCTTGAGTTATAAATAAATTATTAAACTCTAATTCTTAAATGAAAACTAAGCACTAATCTTTAATAAATACAATCTTAAATAAGTTAAACTCAAATAAATAAATTATTAAACTTTCAAAATTATTAAACTCAAATCAAATTAATTTCAAATACTAAGTTTAAAATTCTTAACTGTAAACTAATGGCTAATCCTTAATAAAAGTAATCTTCAATCAGTTAAATTCAAATTAAATTCTTAAACTATTTCAAAATTATCAAATACAAAACTAACTAACTCCAAATAACTAAATTTAAATTCTTAAATGTAACCAATCTTTAACAAATGTAGTCTTAAAAAGTTAAATTCAAATAAACAAATTATTAAGTTTTCAAAATTATCAAACTCAAATCAAATTAATTTTCAAATACTAAGTTTAAATTCTTAAATGTAAACTAATCACTAAAATACAATCTTAAATAAGTTAAACCTAAATAAATAAATTATTAAACTTTCAAAATTAAACTCAAATCAAATTAATTTCAAATACTAAGTTTAAATTCTTAACTGTAAACTAATGACTAATCCTTAGTAAAAGTAATCTTCAATCAGTTAAATTCAAATAAAATTAAATTCTTAAACTATTTCAAAGTTATCAAAGTTAAAATACAAAACTAATTAACTTCAAATAACTAAATTTAAATTCCTAAATGTAACCAATCTTTAACAAATGTAGTCTTAAAAAGTTAAATTCAAATAAACAAATTATTAAGTTTTCAAAATTATTAAACTCAAATCAAATTAATTTCAAATACTAAGTTTAAATTCTTAACTGTAAACTAATGACTAATCCTTAATAAAAGTAATCTTCAATCAGTTAAATTCAAATAAATAAATTCTTTAAACTATTTCAAAGTTATCAAATACAAAACTAAATTAACTTCAAATAACTAAATTTAAATTCTTAAATGTAACCAATCTTTAACAAATGTAGTCTTAAAAAGTTAAATTCAAATAAACAAATTATTAAGTTTTCAAAATTATTAAACTCAAAACAAATTAACTGCAAATAAATAAATTTAAATTCTTAAAATGTAAACTGAATCTTTAATAATTGAACTTAATCTTCAACTAATTGTTAAATCTCTAACAAATATTTAAAGTTTTGCAATCAGTGTTAAGTTGTATAACTATAAAAGTTAATATTCAATTATTCAACAAAATTAAATACCAAATTCTTTTAACTTAAATTATAACTATAGAAGTCTATGGACCTCCTTTAAATATGAAAAGAAGTCTAGGGACTTATACAATAAACAAAAACAAAAGTCTAAAGACCTTCTTTCAATAATAAAAATCTAATGATTTTCTTCCAATTAGGTCTAATGACTATATAATAATAAACAAAATATGCCTAAGTCTATTGACTCACTAATACTAAATAAAATACTATACTATAATGTATATCTTTTATATCTTTACTAAATCACCCTTATATAATATTCAAAGTTCTAAATTTTCCAAAAACAAATTCTGAATTTTCACAAACAAGTGATTTCTATGAAGTCAAAAATAACAATGGCCTCTCTCCTTCTAGAATATGCTGTTCAACCCTCATAATTCCCGATCGTATCCTTCCGCGAGTCCAACAACCAATCAGAGCTCAGAGATTCCTTTCAAATGTTGTTTAACTATGGTTTTTTCCTCTTCTTCCTTTTCTTCTGACCTTTCAAAACTGTAAACAAAATTATATATAGTTTAAACATCCGCCATCTTGAATGTTCTTATCTAGGCCTGCCTATATATAAAATATCTTAATTTTTTATATTTTAGGATAATCAATCTAGATGTTTACTTTAATTTTATTCAACAAATTAACCTATCATATTTCTTCTACTAACTTTATAATTTATTTCTTATGTAATGCAAATTTTATACTATTGAACTTAGGCTCTGTTTCTTAATTTATTTCAATATATTTCTTACTTTGTATTTTAATTGAATTTATATAAACAACTCTAAATTTTACACAAGAACTTTGAATATTACTTTACATTTTGCCCAAAAACCTTTCAAAAAGCACAAAAATACTTACAAGTTTAATGATCTCCTTTTATCCTTGGGGGACCTACTACACCCCCTTCCTTAAGTATACTTACTATTAATGGTTTACTTTATCCTAGGTTGTATTGCAAAGTATTTGGGGTGTCTGTGTACAGATTTCCGTTCAATGTTAATAATTATTATTACTAGTATCCGAAATCAATCCAAAACCAGAAAAACTTGAATTTGAAGACACACTACTCACAATTGATGCATTATTACTTCCTCTTGGTAAATTCAACTCCTCTTGTATCCATGATTCTAAATTATAAGTGCCAAAATATTTGGAATGTTCAGAACTTACGTAACTACTTTCTATTTCCTCATTTATTTTACTATTGTCTTCTTTAGGCTTAGAGTATTTAGTCAATTGAATATTTAAGTTTTCGAATTTCTTCCAATTAATCTGAAAAATACCTTGATTGTCTTCTTTAGTAAATCCTTCAAACTCATCGCCAGATTCATTCAACTCACTGTTTTCAGATTTTGCCTCTTCGTTCAGTTCTTTCAAATCAACTGGGGTTTCATACCACCTTTTTAAATGTTTATGATGGATCCTATATAATATTGTTTGCCTATATTTGTGTTGGATATCATACATGATCTTATTTTCATATACTCGAATGATTCGGTATGGACCTTGATATTTTTCCGATAATTTATTCATGATATGGTGCCCCTTCAATATTTTCTTTTTCAATACCAATTCATCAACTTTAAATGGCATATACTCAGAATGACCCTTGTTCCATACTGGCTCTGTCACTGGTTTCTTATTTACATTATTTAAAAACAGTCCTGCTGGGGTTTGTCCAAGATCTCTATGATATGTGTGATTGTACACTGCCACTATATCTCCCAAATGATCATCCCATTCCTCGATGTTATCAATCATTCGAAACATGTTTAATAATGTTTGATTCACTCTTTCCACTATACCATTGGTTTGCGGCATATTGGCAACAGTTTGTTTGTGCCTAATTCCCTTTTGTGCTAAAAATTCTTTAAAACTTTTATTTGTGAACTCACTACCATTATCAGACTGAATTTCTAACGGGTCTTTCAAAAAGGTTCCTATCATTCCTCTAAATGCTCTCAAAACTGTGTTAGCTGTTTTATTTGGTATTGCCACAGCTGCTACCCATTTCGAATAAACATCTACTCCAACAAGTACATACTTATTTTCTTGTTTAGTTTCTGGCAATTCCATTAAGTCAATGGCTACAATGTCAAATGGCTTTCTTGCTTGTACTTTCCACATAGGTGGTTTCTTCTGTCTGGCAGGAAGCAACTTTCTTTGTTGGCATTTCACACAAATTCTAGTAATCTGTTCGCATAAACTTCTATTATTTGGATTCCACGCTATTTCATTAATTTTATTTAACATTTTGTCTCGACCTGGATGATAATGCCTCTTGTGAAAATCAATCAATAAGTCTTTTACATCCTCATAACCTATTAATGGAAGCTCTTTATTCTGATACTTTATATATACGATTTCTTGTTTTTCATAAATTTGTTTAATAAAACGTATATATGGTTTTAAATAATGAATTTTCTTCATTTCATTTACTCGCTCTTTTTCCGCTTGTTTTTCATCTAAAATCAATTTTAATTGTTTCAATAAATTTTCTTTTTTCTGTCTGTTCTTAATCTCTTTCTCTAGGTTTTCTTCATCCTTCACATACTTTAATTTGGATCTTAATTGTGGTAATTCGGGTATTTCAATTTCTTCTTCCTCACTATCTGAATTGGTGGTATTATTCAAATCCTCTTCCGTATTTCCTTCCTGCACGTCCACTTCTTCATCATCATCTTCCTCTAATTCAAACAATACAATTTCTTTCAAATTTACTTCTTCCATTTCCATACTTAGATTTATTAAATTTATTACTTCAATTTGCCTTTCTTCCACATGGTTTGACAATTCTTGTAGCAGATCAAAATGAACCCCATGCGTACTTAACAAACAACACTTTCTAGTTGATGAATTATCATTCTCATTGTATGAAACATATTGTTCTTTACTATGGTAAATTCTAATACTGATATTGTACAACCTTGCACAAGCCTCTATTACTTCAGCACTAACCATTGTACCAGATGTTGCCATTCTAGATAAATTTTGATTTACTTGCGCATTCTTCACTAAACCATATGTTTTCAAATTATTTTTCACTTCATTCACAGCCTTTTCTCGAATTACTTTGTGTGATTTTTCATCTTCAAACAGAAATATTGCTAATGCAATAAACAAAGCATTACCACCTCCTCTTATTTCCTTGACTTGGAATCCATGTGGCACTATGTCTTCATCTAACTCTAAACTTTCTGTATTTTCAGGAACACATCTTGATAAAAAGTCACTAATGTGATTGAATTTTCCTGGTAAATATCTAATTTCAAAATCATATTCAGAGAGGTCAGTCAATGTTCTTGCAATTCTAGCGTTCACTCCTGCCATGTTATGTAAATAGGTTAACGGCTGATGGTCTGACCAAATTACAAACCGTCTACACATCAAAAAGGTCTTAAATACTTTCACACCCCATCTTAAAGCTGATAATTCTTTTTCTAAAATACTATAATTTTTCTGTGCTGGCCCAAAACACATTGAGGCATACGCTATTATTTTTATTTCTCCCTCTTGTTTCTGTTTTAAACATGCTCCTGCTCCAGTTCCAGAAGCATCTACAAATAATTCTAACGGTTGATCACTCATATAATCAGGAAAAGCTAATATAGGTGGTTTTACTAAGGCTTGTTTTAATTGTTCAAAATTATTTTGACATTCCTGTGGTCCATTTAATATTTCTTCCAGTAGTTAGTTGTGACAATGGTCTCATTAATTTTGCCGCTTCAGGAATGTGACGTCTGTAATAGTTTACACTTCCCAGGAAAGCTTTGCACTTGTTTAACAGTCCTGGGTACTGGAGCATTCTGAATTGCCTCAATATTTTCTTTTAATGGTAATAGTCCTTCTTCGCTTACTTCCTGTCCCAAGAATTTAACTTTTCTTTTAAACAAATTACATTTTTCTGGCTTGATTTTTAAGTTAAATTCACGAAGTTTATCCAAAACCTGTCTCAAATTAACCAAATGGTCCTCAAAATTTTTTCCTAAGATCAAGATGTCATCTAAGTAAGCCATAACTTGTGCCTTTGAAAAATCTTGCAGCATGAGATTGACTAGCCTTTGAAAGGTCGCTGGGCTGTTGCACAAACCGAAAGGTAATCTAACAAACTCCATATGTTTAGATGACGTCGTAAAAGCAGTGTATTTCTTGGACTCCTCTTCCATTGGTAAATTATAGTACCCCTTAGTCATATCCAATAAACTAAAATACATACTACCTTTCAGAATTATAGATACAATCATTAACTGATGGCAAAGGGAAACTATCTTTTATTGTTCTTTGATTTAGGGCACGATAATCTATACATACTCTCACCTTGCCATTCTTCTTGATAATTGGTACTATGGGGCTGCTCCATGGACTTTTTGATGGTCGTATCAGGCCCTGCTCTTCTAAAACTTTTAATTCCTCGTCCATTAATTCTTGCACTTTGGGATTAAATCTTCTCACTTTTTGTTTAATGGGAGTATAATCACTCAATCTAATTTTATGTTCCATTTGTTTTGTATAGCCTACATCGTTATCATCTCGACTAATGATGTCTTTGTAACTTTCCAAAGTTTCACTAACTATCTCTTGCTGTTCATCTGTTAAATCAGTTTCATTTAATTTAAATCTCTGGGTCAAACTCAAATTATTTTCTGGTTCTGTGTTCGCTTCATCTTGTGTTAATATTTCTAGCAAATTTTCTCCATCGGTACTAAGTTCTATGGCAATGACTTGTAAATTTTCTTTCATAAGTTTGTATGATTCATCACCTAAATTTATTACATTAATATATGCTCTTTCTCCATGATTTACAGAATTCGACAAAAACAGACCATTCTTCCGAAAATTTTCCAATCCTAAAATCTCTGTCCGATACAAATATGGTTTTTGAATTTCTGGAGGCCAGACCAGCTCAATTTTCTGAATATAACCAGGTTTTATCATAAAATTCTTTTTTAATTCTAATTTAACATTACTTATAGGAGTCGGATTAAATTCAAAGTTACAAATACTAATTTCTGTTTCGTTTCCTCTACACACTAACCTATTTCTGACTAAATCTAATTCTAAGAAATGTTTCTTTAAGAAATCAATACCTAAAATCATGTTATGGTTTATTTTATTACTTACAATGAATTTTTCATTTGTTACTCTATAATTACCCAATCTAAAAGACAACAACACTTCACCTTGAGCATTCTCCACATCCCCATGTATTCCAACTAATTTAATATTTGTATCTGATATTCCTTTCCCTAATTCTTGTATCATATCCCAGCTAATTACATTAAGTTGTGCCCCAGTATCTATTAAAGCTCTTATTTGTTTCTTTTTAAATTCAACGGTGACATATAACCTGTGATCTAAGTTTTCAATGGCAAGGTTTCCTTTCTTTCCCTTAATGCCACCCTGCTCGCTTAAGGGATTTATTCGTTTCCCGATCGCCAACTCATAATACTCTTAAAATCTACACAATCTTTCATCAAGTGATCCTCTCCACAATAAGGACATTGTAATTTGTTATTTGATTGTTGTTCTCTTCTATCTGTTCGATTTCCTTGCTCTCTGTTTCTCTCTTGTGCTATCCTTTTCCTACAATCATTAATTCTATGTCCCTGTTTTCCACAAAAATAACAACTTTTATTTTTCTTATAACACTCTTCTTCAAGATGTCCTTCTTTTTCGCAGAATGTGCATTTTTTGTCTTTTCTTTCCATGATGGCCACCTGAACTTCTGTTTTTTCCTTTGTTTGTTTCTGAGACTTTACTAGTACTGGCTTGTTCCACTTTCTTTTCTTGTTTAAAACACAATTCAACGTTGTTTGCTATCTCTATCATTCTATCCACTGTCAAGTCTGGTTCTGTTAATGAAGCAAACTTAACTCTTGCTGCAGAACTTCCACTTAGTCCATCTAAGATCTTTAATTTTTTCATTTCCTGAAACAATGATTGTGTTAAGTCTATTCCTGCCAATACTGCTAACCGATCTAATCTCATTGAAAAATTTATTATAGACTCATCCTTTTCTCTTTTAGCAGACCAAATATCGATTCATCAATGTATCTTTACTTATTGCAGCTTGTTTCACCACACACCTTAGTTTTTCTTTTACCTGTGTATATGGTATTCGTCCTCCATCTAAATTATTAAATGCCAATAACATTTCTCCTTCTAAAAATTGACTCAACACCCTACTCCATGTTTCGATCACATTTGGATACGTATGTGCACAATACAATTCAAAGTCTACTAGGAAAGCATCAAAATCTTGTCCCATCTCCAAACAATACTTCAATGGTGGTGGTACTATGTTTCTACCATAATAGGTGTTATTGGGTAAAACTGGTTCTGGTGTTAGGGGCATCTGTATTCTTCCTCCTGGGTTCTGATCCATCCGTATTCTCCCTCTTACATTCTGATCTTCAGGTGTGGAAGTTTGTTGTTCCTCATCTTCTATATTCAACGAGATGAAACCAGTAGACCATTATTCTTGCTTTTACTTTCTTTCCTTGTTGTTAATTATCCTTAGCGCAAATTCTATTAGGTGACTTATTCTGATTTTCACGGTACCTTGGTCACGTTTTCACAGCACCAATTGTATTAGGTGACTTATCCTGGTCACGGCACCAAGAATTTATGTCGTAGCCTTATACTAGAGTAAAATGCTCTTATATGTAGTGTAGTCTCTTATCTCGCCAGTCTATTACAACGTAATCTTCCCACTTAAAATTAATCGTTCTAAATATTGCGTTGTGTTTCTAGCACAAGTATTATATTTCTTTTTTTCTGTTTCAGATGCTTTTGTTTATTATATTATAGAGCAGATGTTCTCTCTCTCTCTTCATTCAAGAGTCGTTTATCTTCAAGTACTTTCCAACTCTGATCACTACTCGAACAAAGAACAAATAAATCAGAAAATATGTTGCAAATGTTGTAATTTCATTTACCACCTTCTATCAACAAATAAAATAAACCTGAGTGTTTCCTTCTGTTACTTTTCCAACCTATTACCTTTATTTTATTTAATCTCTTAAGTTATACTCTTGTTGAATGTAATCTGAATAAATAATGTTTGTTGTAACCTTAATATCCTTTCAATAAAGTTTAGTTTTAATTCTACCTTATAATTCTAAGTTATTCAAAATTAAATCAATTCTACATAAGCCCCAAAGGAAAATGAATAAAAATATAATTTATAACTATATTTACAATTTCTTAAATAAATGAGCAGAACTAATTCAGTCTATAAACAGAAATCTTTACCTGAATCTTAAAACTAATTACTTAAATCCTACAAAGAACAGAAATCTTAAGTTATAAATAAATTATTAAACTCTTAATTCTTAAATGAAAACTAAGCACTAATCTTTAATAAATACAATCTTAAATAAGTTAAACTCAAATAAATAAATTATTAAACTTTCAAAATTATTAAACTCAAATCAAATTAATTTCAAATACTAAGTTTAAATTCTTAACTGTAAACTAATGGCTAATCCTTAATAAAAGTAATCTTCAAATCAAGTTAAATTCAAATAAATAATTAAATTCTTAAACTATTTCAAAATTATCAAATACAAAACTAACTAACTCCAAATAACTAAA
>SEYY01000185.1:16469-71469 GCA_009176605.1 Armadillidium nasatum
TTGCCGCTTCAGGAATGTGACGTCTGTAATAGTTTACACTTCCCAGGAAGCTTTGCAACTTGTTTAACAGTCCTGGGTACTGGAGCATTCTGAATCGCCTCAATATTTTCTTTTAACGGTAATAGCCCTTCTTCGCTTACTTCCTGTCCCAAAAATTTAACTTTTCTTTTAAACAAATTACATTTTTCTGGCTTGATTTTTAAGTTAAATTCACGAAGTTTATCCCAAAACCTGTCTCAAATTAACCAAATGGTCCTCAAAATTTTTTCCTAAGATCAAGATGTCATCTAAGTAAGCCATAACTTGTGCTTTTGAAAAATCTTGCAGCATGAGATTGACTAGCCTTTGAAAGGTCGCTGGGCTGTTGCACAAACCGAAAGGTAATCTAACAAACTCCATATGTTTAGATGACGTCGTAAAAGCAGTGTATTTCTTGGACTCCTCTTCCATTGGTAAATTATAGTAATACCCCTTAGTCATATCTAATAAACTAAAATACATACTACCTTTCAAATTATAGATACAATCATTAACTGATGGCAAAGGGAAACTATCTTTTATTGTTCTTTGATTTAGGGCACGATAATCTATACATACTCTCTCACCTTGCCATTCTTCTTGATAATTGGTACTATGGGGCTGCTCCATGGACTTTTTGATGGTCGTATCAGGCCCTTGCTCTTCTAAAACTTTTAATTCCTCGTCATCCATTAACTTCTTGTACTTTGGGATTAAATCTTCTCACTTTTTGTTTAATGGGAGTATAATCACTCAATCTAATTTTATGTTCCATTTGTTTTGTATAGCCTACATCGTTATCATCTCGACTAATGATGTCTTTGTAACTTTCCAAAGTTTCACTAACTATCTCTTGCTGTTCATCTGTTAAATCAGTTTCATTTAATTTAAATCTCTGGGTCAAACTCAAATTATTTTCTGGTTCTGTGTTCGCTTCATCTTGTGTTAATATTTCTAGCAAATTTTCTCCATCGGTACTAAGTTCTATGGCAATGACTTGTAAATTTTCTTTCATAAGTTTGTATGCTTCATCACCTAAATTTATTACATTAATATATGCTCTTTCTCCATGATTTACAGAATTCGACAAAAACAGACCATTCTTCCGAAAATTTTCTAATCCTAAAATCTCTGTCCGATACAAATATGGTTTTTGAATTTCTGGAGGCCAGACTAGCTCAATTTTCTGAATATAACCAGGTTTTATCATAAAATTCTTTTTTAATTCTAATTTAACATTACTTATAGGAGTCGGATTAAATTCAAAGTTACAAATACTAATTTCTGTTTCGTTTCCTCTACACACTAACCTATTTCTGACTAAATCTAATTCTAAGAAATGTTTCTTTAAGAAATCAATACCTAAAATCATGTTATGGTTTATTTTATTACTTACAATGAATTTTTCATTTGTTACTCTATAATTACCCAATCTAAAAGACAACAACACTTCACCTTGAGCATTCTCCACATCCCCATGTATTCCAACTAATTTAATATTTGTATCTGATATTCCTTTCCCTAATTCTTGTATCATATCCCAGCTAATTACATTAAGTTGTGCCCCTGTATCTATTAAAGCTCTTATTTGTTTCTTTTTAAATTCAACGGTGACATATAACCTGTGATCTAAGTTTTCAATGGCAAGGTTTCCTTTCTTTCCCTTAATGCCACCCTGCTCGCTTAAGGGATTTATTCGTTTCCCGATCGCCAACTCATAATACTCTTAAAATCTACACAATCTTTCATCAAGTGATCCTCTCCACAATAAGGACATTGTAATTTGTTATTTGATCGTTGTTCTCTTCTATCTGTTCGATTTCCTTGCTCTCTGTTTCTCTCTTGTGCTATCCTTTTCCGACAATCCTTAATTATATGTCCCTGTTTTCCACAACAATAACAACTTTTATTTTTCTTATAACACTCTTCTTCAAGATGTCCTTCTTTTTCGCAGAATGTGCATTTTTTGTCTTTTCTTTCCATGATGGCCACCTGAACTTCTGTTTTTCCTTTGTTTGTTTCTGAGACTTTACTAGTACTGGCTTGTTCCACTTTCTTTTCTTGTTTAAAACACAATTCAACGTTGTTTGCTATCTCTATCATTCTATCCACTGTCAAGTCTGGTTCTGTTAATGAAGCAAACTTAACTCTTGCTGCAGAACTTCCACTTAGTCCATCTAAGATCTTTAATTTTTTCATTTCCTGAAACAATGATTGTGTTAAGTCTATTCCTGCCAATACTGCTAACCGATCTAATCTCATTGAAAAATTTATTATAGACTCATCCTTTTCTCTTTTAGCAGACCAATATCGATTCATCAATGTATCTTTACTTATTGCAGCTTGTTTCACCACACACCTTAGTTTTTCTTTTACCTGTGTATATGGTATTCGTCCTCCATCTAAATTATTAAATGCCAATAACATTTCTCCTTCTAAAAATTGACTCAACACCCTACTCCATGTTTCGATCACATTTGGATACGTATGTGCACAATACAATTCAAAGTCTACTAGGAAAGCATCAAAATCTTGTCCCATCTCCAAACAATACTTCAATGGTGGTGGTACTATGTTTCTACCATAATAGGTGTTATTGGGTAAAACTAGGTTCTGGTGTTAGGGGCATCTGTATTCTTCTCCTACTGGGTTCTGATCTATCCGTATTCTCCCTCTTACATTCTGATCTTCAGGTGTGGAAGGTTTGTTGTTCCTCCATCTTCTATATTCAACGAGATGAAACCAGTAGCCATTATTCTTGCTTTTACTTTCTTTCCTTGTTGTTAATTATCCTTAGCGCAAATTCTATTTTTATTCTGACTTATTCTGAATTTTCACGGTACCTTGGTCACGTTTTCACAGCACCAATTGTATTAGGTGACTTATCCTGGTCACGGCACCAAGTTTATGTCGTAGCCTTATATTAGAGTAAATGCTCTTATATGTAGTGTAGTCTCTTATCTCGCAGTCTATTACAACGTAGTCTTCCCACTTAAAATTAATCGTTCTAAATATTGCGTTGTGTTTCTAGCACAAGTACTTATATTTCTTTTTTTCTGTTTTAGATGCTTTTGTTTATTGTATTATAGAGCAGATGTTCTCTCTCTCTCTCCATTCAAGAGTCGTTTATCTTCAAGTACTTTCAACTCTGATCACTACTCGAACAAAGAACAAATAAATCAGAAAAGATGTTGCAAATGTTGTAATTTCATTTACCACCTTCTATCAACAAATAAAGTAAACCTGAGTGTTTCCTTCTGTTACTTTTCCAACCTATTACCTTTATTTTATTTAATCTCTTAAGTTATACTCTATTGTTTAATGTAATCTGAATAAATAATGTTTGTTGTAACCTTAATATCCTTTCAATAAAGTTTAGTTTTAATTCTACCTTATAATTCTAAGTTATTCAAAATTAAATCAATTCTACATAAGCCCCAAAGGAAAATGAATAAAAATATAATTTATAACTATATTTACAATTTCTTAAATAAATGAGCGGAACTAATTCAGTCTATAAACAGAAATCTTTACCTGAATCTTAAAACCAATCACTTAAATCCTACAAAGAACAGAAATCTTGAGTTATAAATAAATTATTAAACTCTAATTCTTAAATGAAAACTAAGCACTAATCTTTAATAAATACAATCTTAAATAAGTTAAACTCAAATAAATAAATTATTAAACTTTCAAAATTATTAAACTCAAATCAAATTAATTTCAAATACTAAGTTTAAATTCTTAACTGTAAACTAATGGCTAATCCTTAATAAAAGTAATCTTCAATCAGTTAAATTCAAATAAATAATTAAATTCTTAAACTATTTCAAAATTATCAAATACAAAACTAACTAACTCCAAATAACTAAATTTAAATTCTTAAATGTAACCAATCTTTAACAAATGTAGTCTTAAAAAGTTAAATTCAAATAAACAAATTATTAAGTTTTCAAAATTATCAAACTCAAATCAAATTAATTTTCAAATACTAAGTTTAAATTCTTAAATGTAAACTAATCACTAAAATACAATCTTAAATAAGTTAAACCTAAATAAATAAATTATTAAACTTTCAAAATTATTAAACTCAAATCAAATTAATTTCAAATACTAAGTTTAAATTCTTAACTGTAAACTAATGACTAATCCTTAGTAAAAGTAATCTTCAATCAGTTAAATTCAAATAAATAATTAAATTCTTAAACTATTTCAAAGTTATCAAATACAAAACTAATTAACTTCAAATAACTAAATTTAAATTCTTAAATGTAACCAATCTTTAACAAATGTAGTCTTAAAAAGTTAAATTCAAATAAACAAATTATTAAGTTTTCAAAATTATTAAACTCAAATCAAATTAATCTTAAATACTAAGTTTAAATTCTTAACTGTAAACTAATGACTAATCCTTAATAAAAGTAATCTTCAATCAGTTAAATTCAAATAAATAATTAAATTCTTAAACTATTTCAAAGTTATCAAATACAAAACTAATTAACTTCAAATAACTAAATTTAAATTCTTAAATGTAACCAATCTTTAACAAATGTAGTCTTAAAAAGTTAAATTCAAATAAACAAATTATTAAGTTTTCAAAATTATTAAACTCAAAACAAATTAACTGCAAATAAATAAATTTAAATTCCTAAATGTAAACTGATCTTTAATAATTGAACTTAATCTTCAACTAATTGTTAAATCTCTAACAAATATTTAAAGTTTTGCAATCAGTGTTAAGTTGTATCAACTATAAAAGTTAATATTCAATTATTCAACAAAATTAAATACCAAATTCTTTTAACTTAAATTATAACTATAGAAGTCTATGGACCTCCTTTAAATATGAAAAGAAGTCTAGGGACTTATACAATAAACAAAAACAAAAGTCTAAAGACCTTCTTTCAATAATAAAAATCTAATGATTTTCTTCCAATTAGGTCTAATGACTATATAATAATAAACAAAATATGCCTAAGTCTATTGACTCACTATTAATAAAATACTATACTATAATGTATATCTTTTATATCTTTACTAAATCACCCTTATATAATATTCAAAGTTTTAAATTTTCCAAAAACAAATTCTGAATTTTCACAAACAAGTGATTTCTATGAAGTCAAAAATAACAATGGCCTCTCTCCTTCTAGAATATGCTGTTCAACCCTCATAATTCCCGATCGTATCCTTCCGCGAGTCCAACAACCAATCAGAGCTCAGAGATTCCTTTCAAATGTTGTTTAACTATGGTTTTTTCCTCTTCTTCCTTTTCTTCTGACCTTTCAAAACTGTAAACAAAATTATATATAGTTTAAACATCCGCCATCTTGAATGTTCTTATCTAGGCCTGCCTATATATAAAATATCTTAATTTTTTATATTTTAGGATAATCAATCTAGATGTTTACTTTAATTTTATTCAACAAATTAACCTATCATATTTCTTCTACTAACTTTATAATTTATTTCTTATGTAATGCAAATTTTATACTATTGAACTTAGGCTCTGTTTCTTAATTTATTTCAATATATTTCTTACTTTGTATTTTAATTGAATTTATATAAACAACTCTAAATTTTACACAAGAACTTTGAATATTACTTTACATTTTGCCCAAAAACCTTTCAAAAAGCACAAAAATACTTACAAGTTTAATGATCTCCTTTTATCCTTGGGGGACCTACTACACCAGGAATTTGGCCGGGGCCGGGGTTCTGGCCGGGGTTTTCTAAAATTTGTAAAGAGGTCAAAAGCACTGAAATTTAAGGTTAAGAAAATTAGATATAAGGTTTATTTAATTGTAAGGAAGGAGTAGAATAGCCAACATTCACTTAAATTAATGATTATATGCATTTTCCAAAAAAAAAAAAAAAAACAGTTTTTTTTTTTTTTTTTTTTTTTTTTTTTACAAAAATTAAAAAAAAAAATATTCTAATTCATAATAGTGATTCAACAGGTAAGGTAAGGTAAGACCCTAAGGTAAAGTTTGAAAAAATGTAAGATATAAAATTATCAATTTAACCTGTATTTATACATATCATTGTTATTTTATTGCCATGTATCAAACTTGTATCATTTAGCTACATTATTTAAAAATTATTATTTTGTTTATACTTTCAGTCAATATGGCTAAAAGATCAGCTTCTGCAGTATTTGAATACTTTACAATGTTTCAGGATAGGCTCGAAATAGCTAAATGTTAACATCTGCAGTCAGAAAATTAGAAGAGAACCTCCGGGTGCTACAAGTAAAAAAATTTCAACCAAATCTTTTTGGAGTATCTAAAATCAAAACACAAAGATGAACATTCACTAGCAGAAAAGGAGCGGTCAAAAGAAACAGAAAAGAAAAAAATCTTAATTTTCTTATATTTTGTTTGAATTTTTTTTTTTTATTATTTGACTGATTGAGCTGAAATTTTCAAAGTATGTGAATTTTTTCACGAAGTTCTGAGTTGATTTCGAGCATTTTTTGAGTCTATAACGGTTTGAAACTTATTTGGACCCAAAGTTGCTAAAAATGAATAACTGGATCAAACCACTGGTCCACATGAGCTGAAAATTTAGCTGAATACCTTTGCCCCAATTTCTTGCATTGGTGGGAATAGGTTTTTGATATCACGTCTAGAAAAAGTTATATAAGCACTTGAAAAAAAATTTGCAAAAATCGTACCCTTCTGGAGGAAAAAATTATTTAAAAAAAAAATGCTACCTACTATTTTTTTTTATTTGTGAATATTGTTTAGAAGAGGGCAGGGCAACAATATTTATTTAGTGCATATTTAAATGCTCTTTGTTTGAAGCGAGATATAGCCTCTCAAACTTTGGGAATTTTTGAAATTTGGCCAAAAATGGACCTTTTTGAAGGCTATATCTCAAAACCAACGAATCTCATCGAATAAAGTACATAGAGGAATTTGTAGCCCCACCCCTCCTCTATACACACCAAAAATAGGAAATGTCATAGTTGTATTTTTTTAAAAAAAAATTTTGTCTGGAAAGGTGGATTTTTTTTAGTTCAAGAAAAAATTTTTTTTCTATAGTTGGTCAGTTTTTAGCTTACAACATTTTTCCTATAACTCTGGGAACAAAAGTCTATTAGAGACTTTTGTATCCCATTTAATTTTGAATAAATAGTCCAATTTTCAGCTCATTCTAAAAAAGTGGTTTGGCACCGCCATTCAATTAAAAATGGGTAAAATTTAAAAAAAAAAAAAAAAAAAAAAGATTTTTTTTTATTATAATAGACTCGGAAAAACGCTAGAAATGGACTTTTCTTACCGGTAAAAAATCTATATAACTGAAAGTTTCAGCAGAATTGGCTGAAAATTAAAAAAAAAAAAAAAAAATTTAAGTATAATTTGCCATTTTAACCCCAACCGGCAACCCCGGTTTTCCTTGATTTTTGGTTGGGTCCGGGGCCGGGGTCAGTAAAAATGGCCGGGGTTGGCTGGGGCCCCAGTCGGTTCCTACATGCAACCATACACGGCTCTTGAAAGTGTGCAAGCCAAAAGAAGTTGGGAAAACAGATACAGGGAGTGTGTTCCAGACTTTATCAATTGAGTACATGTAAGATTAGGCATAGCTGTTAAGTCTGGGGTTGGTGCCACCAAGACTTTGCATCTGACTTGCCTTAGTGCATGGTCTATTTTTTTCATTAATTTCTGCAACATTCAGGGTCTTCAATGCAATTTTCATTTTGTTGAACACCACCTCTCTTCTTTTAGACCTAACCTCTTATTCTTGACAGAAACTCAAGTGCTTGAGCATTCTGATGGAAAACCATTTTCTGTTTCCTCTTACTGTTGCTATCTTCAATTTTCAGCCAAAGGAGGTTATGCATATATTAGCTATGATTTTGTTTACTCTTGTGTCTCTAATATGGAGTCTTCCAAGTTTCCCACTTTGTAACTAAAGCTCTCTAGCCATTCTACCTCAAAATTTATTTGTCCTGTTTATTTATCTCCTAATTTACTGACTATCCTAAATACTTTTACTATCTAAACTCCAAAACAGAGAACATTCTTTTTCTCCTTTCTCAGAAATTATCATATTAGGTTATTTGAATGTTCACCGTCGCCATTGACTTACTTCTAATTTTCATGATACAGCCAGTGAATATGCCTTTCAATTCTCCATCCAAAGCAACCTTGAGTAGTGGTTGCAGCTCCCTACTAGTATCCCTGATTGTCTTGGAGATTAACCTATCATTCTAGACTTTTTTTTTAAAAACTTCTAATCCTTTTCCTTATACTGTCAAACTCTAACTCTATCTTCTTCTGAGTTCTTCCGATCTCTTTCTTATTTCTATGTTCTCTTCTATCTTTTTAAGTCTTCTGGAAGAAAGACTCCCGTGTATTTCAAGGAAACGTTTGTGACATTTTGGTGCCCAATCTGGTCGGACTTTTGGTTGTACTTCTTTAATTTCCTTTGGAATGATTATATCTTCTGTGGGAGGGATTCCTCACCTATATCAGCTCAACTTTGCCTCTTCCTCTTTCCCTCCATTAATATATTTTCTTTCAGCACAGTTGCCATTTTTCCTTCTTCAAAAACTTTTTGCTCAGACTTTTGCCACTAATTCAACTTAAGATGATTTTTCGGAGCTATACCTTCTCCTTCAACCCTCCCCAACTCAATTATGTCTAAAATTGTAATTTCTTCTAAAGAAGTCCATTTCTGCTCTCTCTTAGCTTTACACTAAGAAAGCGTACAGTACTGATGGTATCCCTCCTGTGGTTCTCAAAATTTGTGCTTTTCATTTCAGGAAATATTTTTGTATTGCACTAGACATATTGAAAGCTTCCGATAGTGTGTTGCACAAAGCTTTGATTTTTTAAACTTCCCTCTTTTAGAATTTATCCTCTTTAATTTTCCTTCCAGTCGTTTTATAGCAGCTGTTGTAGACTACCACAGTTCTTCCTTTAAATCTATTAATAATGGTGTTCTTTAGGATCTGTCCTAACTCCAACTCTTTTTCTAATTTTTCATCAATGGCCTCTCAGTCACGTATCCACTCCTAGGCTAATGACTCCATCCTTCATTACTCCTTCCAATTTGAAAGAGTTTCCTCCCAACGGCAGTTAATTGACGCAAGGATGAGGGCCTTGGATCAACTGACCTCTCATCTTTCTTGTATTTCAATCTGGGGCAGAGAAAATAAGGTTGTCTTCAATGTCTCAAAAATTCAGTTCCTCCATCTCTCTACTCAACATAACCTTCCACACAACTATGACATCTTTGAAAACACACAACTTAAAACCTTCATCTGTCCATAATTTTCTCAGTATTTATTTTTTTGTAATCTTTCTTAGAAGGAAAACATTACTTCTCTTTCTTTCTCTAAACAAGCTTCCAGAGATTGGCAGTTCTGAGTCGCCTTCATAATTTTGTCACACCATGTGTGTTACTTGCTCTTTTTAAGGGTCTTGTTCACCCCTTTATAAAGGATGTATCACATCTGGGATGATCCACTCACACAGCTTTCCTTGAAAAGGTGGAGTCTAGGGCTTTTCATTTTAACTTACACTCTCACTAATTCTCTTGTGTCTTTCTGCCAGTGGAACTATTGTGTTATTCTCTCAATACTTTCTCTATTACAATATACACTGCTCTTCTGAACTCTTTTATTGCATACCTCTTCCACTAAGGGCTCGAGCTACATGCTTTTCTACACAGTCTCCACCTTTCTCTTCAATTTTTTAGCAACAGACCTAACAGCTATGCACAATTTTACATGCATCCAACTGGTAAAATCTGGTGCACACTCCACACTCTCAAACGCCGTGTATCGAGACACATCGGCTATTAACTGACTACGATTCTGACTTCCCTCCAACTCTGGTGTAATTTGACCAGTTTCCAGTATTTCCCCAACTGTGATGGAATTTGGTAGGGTTCTGGCTTTTGGCTACCAGATGATATATATATATATATATATATATATATATATATATATATATATATATATATATATATATATATATATATATATATATATATATATATATATAAGGGGGTTAAAGAATAGGTGCACGACCTTGATGGAGATGTAATAACTTACGATGATGATCTGGCATGTTGGGGCCTGGATGGACAAAAGCTGAGAATGGTGGTGGTTTGTTTCGTGGAAAAGCTGAGAGAAGCGGCATTGAGAATGAAAGTGGGAAATACAAAAAATTAAGATTGTAAGTAGAGGGGAAGAGGAGAGATTAAACATGGTGGTAGAGGAGGAGGAGATTGAAAATGTGGACTGGTAGAAATATTGTTAGGAATATTGCGCAACTTTGAATATTCCAACAGACAAAAATAAATTAAGATATTTTTTAATTAATTGAAAAAGAGAAATGATTTATTTTTCACCCACCGTTGTGGAGTTGGCTCTGGATGATCTAGTTTATTCGTCCCTTCTCCTTTCGTTATGGCGATGTATCAGATCGAATTGTTGCGTCCTCTTCTCCTTTTCGCAATGATGAAGTCGTTGGTTGTATTAGTTGAAGCTGCAATCAAACTCTATCGAACCGAGGATCTCAGGTTGTCTGTGAGTGCAGGTGGATCACGCAAAAGAGCAAATAACAACAAAAAACATAACAAGAACTGGTTCTGTAGTTCAAGGTAAGTAAAACTCGTAGAAGTTGTGAAGAATTTTTACTTTGTAAATAATATAATAGAATAGGATGATGAATAATGAAAATCTTGACAACAAGGTCAGAACTTTGAGAAAGAACTTTAAGAATTGAACAAATTGGGGCTCTGGTTAAGAACTGACAGGAATGCAGAATTTTTACTGAAGAGTTGTGAATCAATAAAGAAATTCCTGTGTCAGTTCCTAATATTGAGGTACGTTATGGAAAAAGGACTCTGGAAGAAAAGTTGAGAAGAAAATTTCGTTGTTGATGTAATTCCTTCCCTGGAACTACAAAAGAAAGTAAGGAATCTCTTTTATATAAATTTACTTTATATATACTTTTTATATTTACTTTACTTTACTTTATTTTTTCTGTATTATTTTACATACGATTTAAAAACGAAGATTACAAAAACACCACCACTTACGTGTAGTTCGATTTTGTTGGACGAATCTACACGGATCGAAAAGGGCTTCGTTTGTTGTTTTTGAAAATTTAATAATGTTTTTCAATATTACTGTTTTCTTTTTATGTTTTTGTTTGTTTTCAATTATAAGTATATTTTTGTATATTTAAGTAGATATCTGTAAAAGAAAATACAGTATTTTAATCCTGAACCCCAAAAGGCAATATATACATATAAGGACTCAGCTATTTATATTGACGCGAAGATCATTATATCCCTTGGGGAGAAAAATTGAGGGGAAACATCTACGTTCTCTTCCTTCCATTATGGAGAATCAATATGGCAGATCTTCCATGACATCTATCTGTGAAAAATATCAGTAATAAAGATTGAGCACAGAGGCTCACAGTATCTGAGAGGAGTGTCTACTAGAGAGGGAGGAAATGCTAGAGATATTACGGGTAGGATTTCACAGTATGGAAAGGCAGTGGGAGGCTTGTACCTCATCATAGGAGATCAACAAATGAACCTGTCAAGGAGCTCAGATTTGGAGCACTACAGGGAGAGAGGAGGGGAGGATACAAGCAGTGAAGATGAAGGTGCTGAGAGCTAGAGCTATGTTGGAGAAAACCAGAAGAGATAGAATAAGAAATGATAGGGTGAGAGAGAATGTAAGAGTGAGGCCCGCCATGCATAGGGTAGATGCTGCTAGACTGATATGTTGGGGGTCATCTGGAAAGGATGCCCATAAATAAGGTGGCAAAGAGGAGATGGAAGTGGATGCCTGAGGTGGTCAGATCAATGGGGAGAAGAGGTGGAGGGATTCTGTGGAGGACTCTCTGAGAAGACATGGGATTCTTTTAATGCAGATACTGATGGATGGATGGGTGCTGCAGGACAGAGATTGATGGAGGAAGATTCTGGCCCAACTGACAGGCTGAAAAGGCCTTCCTGTGAGAGGATATATATATATATATATATATATATATATATATATATATATAATATATATATATATATATATTTATATTTAAATATTATATATTATATATATATATATATATATATTTTTTTTTTTATATTTATATATATATCATATATATATATATATATCTCGGCAACAGGACAGCAACCTGGCCTTATAATTATTGCTTACTCCTTGTAGCATCTCCAGGATGAGCATGGGAATCCACAGCTCTGAGAAGCATGATCATCAGGAGATCTCTTTGAAAAAGGATTTAGAGGTTAGATGGAGAAGGTGCTAGTCCCACTGAAAGGGTGAAAAACCCTCTCTGGGAGTTTAAATAAAACTCAAGGACTGCCACAGAAACTAACAAGCAAAAAAACATTAACTTTTAGAGGACAATATAGGAGATTGACTTTAAGAGCAGCTGGTGAAATATGCTAGTCCCACTGATAGGGTATATATATATATATATATATATATATATATATATATATATATATATATATATATATATATATATATATATATATATATATATATATATATATATATATATATATATATATATATGAGCTTTTTCCTTGCAATTTCCTTTTGAACTGTCTTGGTGCAGAGGTAACACACTGTCTTATCATCCAAGCAGTCAAGGTTCGAATCCCTATATAGCAGACTTAAAAGTTAGTATAATTTAACTCCACGAACTATGAGTGGTTTTAATACCAACTTATATAATAGTCTGCGAGTGAGGGAAATAGAATTTAATAACCTGTTGCCCTATGTCAGTGCAGTTGGGGAGGTCCTTTGAGTTAAGTCTGCATGGAAGTATGTCTATGGGCTTTCTTCTCGTGATATCCTTTTGAACTGTTTTGGCACAGAGGAAACATTCTGTCTTACCATCCAAGCAAACAATACTGTAATAATTGATATATCGTTCCTGTAGTCGATATATTCTAAATATTATTGCAAATAATTACAAATATCTATATACTCTCCTGGTGGGCATAAACTGGGGACTGCCAAATTCTTACATAAGTTTGGGAAAATTCCAGAATCCGAGCCAATTGAAAAGCTATATATATATATATATATATATATATATATATATATATATATATATATATATATTATATATATATATATATATATATATATATATATATATATATATATATATATATATATATATATATATATATATATAACCGTGTATTTTAGACAGTATAACACCCCACAGGAAATAAAAACAAAAATTAAAATTGGAGCAAGGCTTTCGAAGGGATAGCCACCCTTCCTCTTTCAGGCTCTAGTTTATTATTAAAAGATTTTTTAAAAAAACAAAAAGGCATAAAAATAATTGGTTGGTAGTTTAAATAAAATTGTTGAGACCTTTAAGAAAACTTGAAAATTTTGAAAAATTTTTAACAATATGATTCGTAAAATCATCTAATAAAACATTTTTTATAAACATTAAAATTATTTACATTTTTAATTAAAAAGGATTCTATAAATTGTCTTTTATTTACATTATCTTCTTTTATAAGCAACTTCATCTCCTCCAGTCCAATTCTATGATTATTCGATATCCGATGCCTATGTAAAACAGAATTTTCATCTCCAACTTGAAGCGAATATTTATGTTGGTATTTTCTTCTTTTAAAATCAACCGTCTCACCAATATAAACACTATCGCAATCTTTGCAAGGGACCTGATAAACACCTGCATTATGTTCGTCCATTTTTATCGAGATTTTTTGTCTATGAAAAAACTTTTTAATATTCGTTGGGACACTCGACACCAACAAAAACTCTCTTGGTAAAAATTTCTTAATGTTGGTAGTGTCAGTGGGTACGTTCACTATAAACTTATCAGCAATGTCAAACTTAAGACGATTTTCCGCTTCACAATCTCTCTCAATATTTTCATTTATATTTTCAGTCTCATTTGAATTGTCATCAATAGGTGTGTCATGAATGGTAAAATTCGAAATTCTACAAGAGACCAAATCCAGTCCATCTTGCTTTTCAACATTTCGCAATCTCCTTTTTGTGGATTTCAAAGCTTTATCTATAAATTGAGAAGGATATCCAAGAGTTTTAAAAATCTTTCGAATTTTACCATTCATGACACACCTATTGATGACAATTCAAATGAGACTGAAAATATAAATGAAAATATCGAGAGAGATTGTGAAGTGGAAAATCGTCTTAAGTTTGACATTGCTGATAAGTTTATAGTGAACGTACCCACTGACACTACCAACATTAAGAAATTTTTACCAAGAGAGTTTTTGTTGGTGTCGAGTGTCCCAACGAATATTAAAAAGTTTTTTCATAGACAAAAAATCTCGATAAAAAAGGACGAACATAATGCAGGTGTTTATCAGGTCCCTTGCAAAGATTGCGATAGTGTTTATATTGGTGAGACGGTTGATTTTAAAAGAAGAAAATACCAACATAAATATTCGCTTCAAGTTGGAGATGAAAATTCTGCTTTACATAGGCATCGGATATCGAATAATCATAGAATTGGACTGGAGGAGATGAAGTTGCTTATAAAAGAAGATAATGTAAATAAAAGACAATTTATAGAATCCTTTTTAATTAAAAATGTAAATAATTTTAATGTTCATAAAAATGTTTTATTAGATGATTTTACGAATCATATTGTTAAAAATTTTTCAAAATTTTCAAGTTTTCTTAAAGGTCTTAACAATTTTATTTAAACTACCAACCAATTATTTTTATGCCTTTTTGTTTTTAAAAAAATCTTTTAATAATAAACTAGAGCCTGAAAGAGGAAGGGTGGCTATCCCTTCGAAAGCCTTGCTCCAATTTTAATTTTTGTTTTTATTTCCTGTGGGGTGTTATACTGTCTATATATATAGGGACCGACCGGGGCCGGGGCCGGTGCCGGGGTCACCTAAATTTGGCCGGGGCCGAGGTTGCCAAAAATTTGTAAAGAGGTCAAAAGCACTGAAATTTTACTTTAAAAAAATTGGATATATATTTAATTGAGGTTTATTAACTTATAAAAAAGGCGTAGAATAGCCAACATTCATTTATATTAATGATTATAGCATTTTCTCCCCCAAAAAAATTCAGAAAATTACGAATTTTGAATAATAAAAAGTACAAAAATTTAAAAATAAAAATTTTTTTTTATTCATAATAGTGATTTAACAGCTTTACATATGTAAGACACTAATGTAAAGTTTGAAAAAATGTAAGATATAGAATTATCAATATAACCTGTATTTATACATATCATTATTATTTTATTGCTATGTATCAAACTTGCATCAATTAGCCACATTATTTTAAAATATTATTATTTTGTTTATATTTTCAGTCAATATAGTTAAAAGATCAGCTTCAGAAGTATGGGAGTACTTTACAATGTTTCAGGATAGGTTCGAAATAGCTAATTGTAGCATCTGCAGTCAGAAAATTAGAAGAGGACCTCCGGGTGCTACAAGTAAAAAATTTTCAACTAAATCTTATGGGGTATCAAAAATCAAAACACAAAGATGAAGATTTCCTAGCAGAAAATGAGCGGTCAAAAGAAACAGAAAAAAAAGAGAAAATTTTAAAAAAGCAAGAAGAATAATCTTAATTTTCTTATATTTTGTTTGAAATTTTATTTTTATTATTTGGCTGATTGAGCTCAAATTTTCAGGGTATATGAATTTTTTTACAAAGTTCTGAGTCGTATTCGAGCATTTTTCTGTGTCTGTAATGGTTTGAAAGTTATTTGGACCTAAAGTTGAAAATAAAATAGTAGCGTGGTTAAACCACTGGTCCACATAAGCTGAAAATTTAATCTTGGCCCCTATTTCTTGTATTGGTGAGAACTGATTTTTGATATCACGTCTAGAAAAAAAGTTACAAGCATTTGACCTTTTTTTTTTTTTTGCAAAAAATCGTACCCTTTTTTTAAAAAAAAATATTTAAAAAAAAACGCTACCTACTAATTTCTTTAGTTTTGGATATTGTTTTGAGGAACAGGGCAACATTATATATATAATATATAATATATATATATATATATATATATATATATATATATATATATATATATATATATATATATATATATATATATATATATATATATATATATATATATATATATATATATATATATATATATATATATATATATATATATAGTGTGTGTGTGTGTGCAACGATGTTATTTGCTCTTGTGTCTCTAATTTGGAGTCTTCGGAATTTTCTACTTTATGACTTAAGCTCTCTTGCAATTTTACTACTAAATTTATTTGTTCTGTCTATTTATCTACTAATTCTGTTGACTCTCCAAAAATATTCGACTATTTAAACTCCAAAATAGAGCACATTCTTTCTTCTCCTTTCTACGAAATCATCATTTTAGGTGATTTCAATGTTCACCACCGCCAATGGCTTTCATCTAGTTCTCATGATCCAGCCGGTGAACTCGCCTACAACTTTTCTATCCAGAACAACCTTGAGCAGTTGGGGCAACTCCCTCCCCGTATCCCTGACCGCCTTGCTGAAGAACCCAACATACTTTATCTTTTCCTTACTTCTTATCCTTCTCCTTATACTGCTAAACTCTTTCCTCCTCTGAGTTCATCCGATCACCTTCTTATCTCCGTATCTTGTTCTATCTCTTCAAGTCTTCCGCAAGAACGGCCCCCGCCTTCGGCAATGAGACGTTTCTGACACTTCGTTGCTGCTAACTGGTCTGACTTGCGGTTGTACTTCTTTGATTTCCCATGGAATGATTATTGCTTTCGTGGGAGGGGTCCCTCGAAGTTTGCTGAGCGTATAACCGAGGTGATTCTCTCTGGCATGGAGGCGTACATTCCATATTATTTCCCTTCTACTAAACCTAATATACCTTGGTTTAACTCTACTTGTTCTCGCGCTATCCGCCGTAGGGATGCTGCCTTCAGAGATTACCGTCGTCTTCAAACTCCTGAAACTCATTCAATTTATATTTCATCCCGGAATCATGAAAAATCTATTCTTTTCTCCTGCCAAAAATGCAATAATCTTTCTGGCTCCTCTTCCTCTTGCCCTTTCTGGCATTTTGCAAAAAATGTCAACTCTAACTTTGCTTCTTCCTCTTTCCCTCCTCTACTTTATTCTGATACTACAACTGCCAGTTTACTTTCTACTAAGGCTGAACTCTTCACTCATACTTTTGCCTCTAACTTTACCTTAGCTCCTCTATACACCCACCAAAAAAAAATGTTATAGTTGTAGTTTTTTGTTTTAATTTTTTTTGTCCCAAAAGATGGATTAAGGAAAAAAAATTTGATTGTTGTTCAGTTTTGGGCTTATAAAATTTTTTCTATAACTCTGGTAACAAAAGTCTGTTACAACTTTTTGTTGCCAATAGAATTCTGAATATACAGTACAAATTTCAGGCCATTCCAAAAAGTGGTTTGGCCCCGCCATTTATTTGAAAATTGTCAAATTTCCAAAACGAAAAAAATTTTTTTTTAATAGTTATAGACTCAGAAAAACGCTAGAAATAGACTTTTTTTCCACTGGGGAAAAAAGCTATATACACTGGAAATTTCAGAAGAATTGGCTCGAAAATTTAAAAAAAAAAAATTTAAAATTGGATTGTCTTCTCAAGTATAATTTCCCATTTTAACCCCGGCCGGCAAACCCCGGTTTTCCAAGATTTTTAGCCGGGGCCGGGGCCCCGGTCGGTTCATATATATATATATATATATATATATATATATATATATATATATATATATATATATATATATATATATATATATATATATATATATATATATATATATTATATATATATATATATTATTCAATATTTTTCAGGGTACTCTAAAAGGATATGACCAGACTGTAAACTTAATACTTGATGAGTGCCATGAAAGAGTATACAGTACAAATAGAGGAGTAGAACAAGTAATTTTAGGATTGTACATAATAAGAGGAGATAATGTGTAAGTTCTTGTTAATTTTTTAATAATATAAATGTAATGTTTCTATATTATATTGCAGTTTCTGTAAAGTTAATTTTAGAAGATCTTGAAAGATCAGTAGTGTTAATGTTGCTTGTTTAATGACAAAGTGTTATATTAGAAACATAATTAGAATATATATATATATATATATATATATATATATATATATATATATATATATATATATATATATATATATATATATATATATATATATATATATATATATATATATATATATATATATATATATATATATATATATATATATATATATATATATATATATATATATATATATATATATATATATATATATATATATATATATATATATATATATATATACATATACATATACATATTCCTTTTTGTCTCCTCTGGTGGTCAAAGGTCAGAAGCCTACCAATTTCCACCAGAGTTGAGGGGAATATCAAAATAAGAGTTCAGTTAAAGGCCGACATGTCCTTATACATGGCGTTTGAAGGTGTGCAAGTCTAAGTTGGAAAAATAGATAAAGAGAGTGTGTTCCATAATTTACCAGTACAGTACATGAAAGTATAAGCATAGCTGTTTAGTCTGGGATCACAGAGTTGGGCAGAAAAAGGATGAGACTGTGTAGGAAGGCATGTCGCACGATCAATTCTCAATGTAGGAGGTATGCGATGGTAGAGTTCTGAAGTGCTCTGTCCATTGTAATAGCGATAGTATAGAAAGATTAACACAACAATTTGATGGGTAGAAAGAGACTGCAGAGAGTTAGTGAGAGTAAAGGTGTTAATAAGACGATAAGCCATAGACTCCACCTTTTCAAGGAGAGCTGAATGAGTGGAACCATGCCAGATGTGTGAAACATACTCCATACATTGGCGAACAACATCCCTATAAAGAGCAAGCATCTAAGGTGACGTGAAAAATCCTGAAGGTGCCTCAAAACACCTAACCTCTTAGAAGCCTGTTTAGAAAGAGAAGTAATGTGTTCTTTCCAAGAAAGGTATGAGAAAAAGATACACCAAGAATATTAAGGACAGATGAATTTTTTAGTTATGTGTTTTTGATTAAGATTATATCATTGTGTGAAAGGTTATGTCGAGTAGAGAGATGGAGGAATTGAGTTTTTGAGGCATTGAAAATGACCATGTTTTCCCTGCCCCAATTTGAAATATGATAAAGATCAGAGGTTTATTGCTCCAAGACCACCCTCCTTATGTCAATCAGCTTCTTTTGGGATGGGTGTATTTCAAATTGGAAGGAGTAATGAATTGTGGAGTCATCGATATAGGAACCGTTAGGTGATAATGAAAAACAGAAAAAGTGTTGGAGATAGGAGAGATCCCTGAGGAACATTAATATTAATTGATTTAAAGAAAGAACGGTAGCCGTCTATAACAGCTGCTATAGAACAATTGGAAAGGAAATCAGAGAGAAAGATTGATTCCCAAAGGGAGAAATTTGGAAATCAAAGCTGTCGATACTGTCTAGGGCGATAGCGAAAGATTTACCGAAATGCCGAATAGTAGAGGACAAATTCAGAAAGTAAGGAAAGAAGATCACCAGTATAGCGTTCTTTATGAAAACCATACTGGCGATCAGAGGTAAGATTAGAAGAATTGAGATATTTCAAAATCTTTTTAAGAATAGATTTTAAAACTTAAGATAGAATGGAGGTTAGAGAAATGGGACGATAGTTAGAGTATTGAGAAGGCGGCACAGACTGAATGAGCACACGCTTATTGCAAGAAGTTAAGGCCGAAGTAGAAAGACAGACGAAATAGTTTACCAAAGCAGGTGTAAACTCAGAAGCACAAATTTTGAGAACCACAGGAGTGATTCCATCAGGACCATATGCCTTCTTAGTGTTAAGCTAGAAAGAGCAGAAATTACATCATTTGAAGAAATTATATTTGGCATAAATGAGTTGGAGGGGGAATAGATCTGGAATTTTCTAGCGTGGAATTAGAGGCAGAAATTTGAGTGAAGAATTCAGTTTTAGTAGAAAGTAACACTGCAATTGTACCGTCAGAAGATACAAATGTAGGGAAAGAGGAAGTAGCAAAGGTAGAGTTAACATATTTTGCAAAATGCCAGAAAGTGCCTGAGGAGGAGAAACTAGAAAGATTATTTAATTTTCTAAGGAGAAATGAGTTTTTGGTGTTATGAAGAATAGATTTTGCATGATTCCAGGATGAAATAAACGTTGAATGAGTTTTGGGAGTTTGAAGAGTACGGTAATCCCTGAAGGCAGCATCCCTGCAGTGGATAGCACGAGAACAAGTAGAGGTAAAACTGAGGTTTTTAGGTTTAGTTGAACTGAAAATAATGGAATAACGCCTCCATGCCGGAGATAATCACCTCGAATCACATTTCGAAAGACCCCTTCAACGGAAAACGTAATCATTCCATGGGAAACCGCAAGTCGGACCAGTTAGCAACACCGAAGTGCTACAGACGTCTTCTCGCCGAATTGGCCGTTCTTGCGGAAGACTTGAAGAGACAGAACAAGATACAGAGATAAGAAGATAATCTGATGAACCCAGAGCAAATGCAAGGTACAGTATAATTTGGAAGATAAGAGGTTAAGAAAAGATAAAGTATGTTGGGTTCATCACCTAGACAGTCAGGGATACGGGTAGGGAATTGCACCAACTGCTCAAGGTTGTTTCAATAGAAAAGTGGTAGGCGAGTTCTCCAGCTGGATCATGGGAACTAGAAGAAAGCTCATTGGCGGTGGTGAACGTAGAAATCACCTAAAATGATGATTGCAGAGAAAGGAGAAGAAGGAAAAATGTGCAAAATTTTTTTATAGTCAATAGAATTAGGTGATACACATAACAAACAAATTTAGTTGTAGAATTGCAATAGAGTTTAAGCCATAAAGTAGAGAATTTCAGAAGACTCTAAATGAGAGTCAAGAACAAAGAACGTTGTTGAGCACATATGCATAACATTTGCCTTTGACTGGAAATTGAGGATAGAGACAGAAGGAAGTAGCATAGTAGGCTTGCTCTGAGCGCACCCAAGCACCTGAGTTTCAGTTAAGAATGAGAGAGAAGGTCTAGAAGAAGAGAGACAGCGTTCGACGAAGTAGAGATTAGACAAAAGACCCTGAATGTTGCAGAATTTAATGAAAAATGAAAACCGTGCACCAGGGCAAGTTAGCAGCATTATCCTTCGGCATCATCCCCCTCATCGGAGGTTGTGAACTCCCAAGTGATGATGGATTGAGGGGTGGATGAGGGACATTGTTTGGATGCCTTTCCTCCAAGTATCTCCGGGACAGCTTTTTGTTTCGCCATTTTCTTTTTATTTAAAAAATAAAAAGTAATCGTTATTAAGTTTATGGGATCGTGTGAGGGGGGGGGGAGTAGTGGGAGCATAGGCACTCCAATATGAGACGAAAGTACCCCAGAGATTCTCTGTGAAGATGAAACGCGATAAGTAATGAACTAAAGGGCAACGGAGTGAGACGGAATAGTGTAGCCCATCCTATCACTGATTATGCCCAGTGTGGGAGGGGGGTGCTTACATTATTTCGGACGACGCTACATCCTCACCCAAGAGAGTATATATATATATATATATATATATATATATATATATATATATATTATATATATATATATATATATATATATATATATATATATATATATATATATATATATATATATATATATATTAGGGATAGAGTGAAGTATCGGTGAATATCGGTATATTTTTAGGTATCGGGAATTCAGTTTTTAAGTCATTTAAAACAACCATGTTTTCTCTGCTCTAGTTATGAATGAAAGAAAAATAAGAGGTCAAGTGCTCCAAAGTCATCCTCTTAGCAGTAGTTATTTGCCATTGTATGCAACCACTTTCAAAATGAATGCAATAATGAAGTGTAGGATCATCTGCATAAAAGTAGATAAGTCATGAAGTACCACAATACCACATACCTGGCTTTCGTAGACTTAGAGAAGGCCTTTGACAGAGTCCCGAGAAGTATCCTGTGGAACATACTGAGAAGAAGGGAATATCAGGTACCGAGAAAATTAATAACAGCAATAGAAAGCACATATGTTGATAGCATATGTAAAGTAAAGACAGACTGGAAATAGTGATTGGTTTAGAATTACTACGGGAGTGAAGCAAGGAAGCGTGCTCTCCTCAATATTGTTCATAACATTTATGGACTATTGTGGAAAGATGGCACAAAAAAGAGTAAATGGGGAAATCTTTGGTTACACAGACGACCTGGCTTTGTTTGCTGATACTGAGGAAATTTTACAAGATATGATTGGAGCTTGGAATGACATTCTGAATGCAGTTGGAATGAGGATTAATGCGGACAAAACAGAAGTTATGGTGATGGGAAAGATGCAGGAAAATTTGAACGTGAGAGTGGGTGGCAGAGCGCTGAAACAATCAGATCACTTTAAATATCTGGGAGTGTGTTTCGGTTCTGAGAACAGTACAAGCCGTGAACTGGATGTAAGACGTGGCAAATTTAATAGCGCACTGATATCCTTATATCCGCTGATGAAGGATAGAAATGTCCCAAGGAAAGTAAAAACTATAATATACACTAGTATCCTGAGACCAATACTAGTGTATGGATATGAGGCGTGGGCCCTTAGTACAAGAGATAAAAGTAAAATCCAGTCATGCGAAATGAGGGTGTTGAGGGTGATTATGGGTGTGACGAGACGGGATAGAAGAAGAAACGATGATATAAGAGAGGAATTAGGAGTGGAGAACATATTAAAATTCATTGAGAGGGGACAATTGAGATGGTTTGGACATGTGAAGAGAATGGATGAGGACAGGTATCTGAGGAGATTTTATGAATGGAGGCCGATGGGAAGGAGGGGAGTTGGAAGACCGAGAATTAGATGGAAAGATAACATCAGGATGGCAATTGAGGGGAGACGGGGAGACATCGAGGATGTGGAGGAGATGAGAAGAAAGACGACAGTGGAGGGATTTCGTGCAGGATTACTGACAGGCGCTCTGCGCCTACAGGAGCTTGGTGAGAAAGTCATGAAGTGACATAGGTTATTCTTGAAAAGTAGAAAAAGTTGGGGGTAGGACAAAACACACAACTGCTTACTACAACAGCTGATATAGAATAACACGAAAGGAAATCAGGAAAAAGTTAGAGGTAAAATATATACCGAAACAGGATATTTTGAAACCAGGGCTTTGTGCTTAATATGTTCATTGCTACAGCAAAAGGTATACAGAGAAGTCTGAGTTGGAAAGAAAGTGAATACGAGAATACCAGTCAAGTGCTTCTTGCACAAGACGTACTAGTAATTTGAACATAAGAAAATAAAACCAGTTATAAGCCTCAAGGGCCTGTCAAGACTGTTCCAGTCTAAATATGCTAAACCATTATTTTCGAGGGCTTCAAATTTTCAAATTTTTTAAATTTTGGCCAAATAGGCCAACTTTCAAAGGTTAAAAATTTTCATTTGTGTTTGAACCAAGGAAGTCATTCACTAAAAATTCAATATCTTCAAAAATATTTGAGACATTGTACGCTAACTTCAAAGTTTCACAATTTCAGTCAATTTGTGGCCATGTAGCCAAATTGACAGAATTTCAATCACTTGTAGCCAAAAAGACTATTCAAATTTACATAACATAAGCTACTTTCAAATTTTCTGTTAGTTTTTGGCTCTAGCTTCTGTTAAGTTTCAAAACTTCCTTCATAAATTTATATTGTAGTGTTTTTATTGCGCTATTAATTACAATGATGCCATACTCATTGCAACCATGTACAGTGTTGCAACTCTTGAGTGGGAGAATATAACGATTCTATATATCTTTCACTTTTTCATCTATTATTTCAATTGTCTAATAAATTTACCTCTTTCATTTATTGCTCTGCATGTCAAACTTTTCACTGAATTTTAAAATTTTTTCTCACTAAATTTTTGCATTGTTAATTTTGCATATATTGAAACAATGAAACAAAGAAGTTTTGAAATCTTCCTTTGTAGGGAAGATTGATAATTTTGGATAGAACAGAAGTTAAAGCAATAGGACGATAGTTAAGGAGCACATATTTTGAAAACTATTTGAGGGATACCATCAGGATAAAATGCCTTCTTAGTGTTAAAAAATTGTGATCATATGCTACACCTTTAGAAAAAAAAGGGATGAAGAAGCAGAATTAGAGCTGATATTTTTTTTACCAAGTGTCAGAAAGAGCATGAAGAAGAGGAACTAGAATGATTATTGTGTACTCCGCGTAGAGAATTTTTTAGAGTTACGGAGAATAGATTTTGCACGATTCACGGATGAAATTAAAGAAACTATTTTCCAAAATTTTAAGACTACGATAATACCTGAACTCCTGAAGGCAGTGTCCGTGCGATGAATACCATTTGAACAAGATGTGTTTATGAGTTATTTGAAGGGAAAGAGAAATCAAAGAGAATCACGGTCATGCTCTTTTCACGCTTCGAAGTGATTTTCCTACTGAAGAAGTGATTATTGCAAAGGAAATCTTAGCAATACTAAATTACCAAAACATTTTCCTTCTCAGGGCATTCCAGGACTTCGCGGGCCCATATTTACTTTAATTTTCAAAAAAAAAAAAAAAAAACATATATATATATTATATATATATATATATATATATATATATATATATATATATATATATATATATATATATATATATATATATATATATATATATATATATATATATATATATATATATATATATATATATATATATATATATATATTTGGAATCAGAAAGTCTAGACGCATCTGCTGATTGTAATATATTGAATCTAGAATGAACAGGTAAAAATTTCTCCATTTTAAAAATTTCCTCATTCCTCTACTCCTTCTTTGAAGGTTAAATCATCAATTTTCAGTTTTTTTTTTAAATAAAATTGTCTTTCATTTATCAAATAAAGCAATAAAAAGTATGTGTATGAGCTATTTAGGTTATTTAAAAGATTAATGAAAAAGGAAGGTAAATTTTTTAAAATGTTTATTATGCCCAGTTAATGTAAATAATATATATATATATATATATATATATATATATATATATATATTATATATATATATATATATATATATATATATATATATATATATATATATATATATATATATATATATATATATATATATATTATAAATAAATTTATTTGTAACATATATATTTCAAAGATTTTAATATTTTTTTATTTTGCTAGGACAATTTTATTAAGGGTAAGCATTATAGGCGTATATACATGCAATTTTATTGTTTAAAAATAATTTTTAGTTAATGTTTTGAAAATGAATATTGTATCCTATTAGTTCCAGCCTTTAAGGTCGGTGGACTTAGGACTCCATGAAGGTTATTATTAGAAATATAACACATATCATCAATTTGTGGATACCAGATGGTTGTAAAAATTTAATGTTATAATCTTCAAAGTTTTCATCATATGATAAAACGAACCCTACCCACTTCTCATCATTGTAAGTACAGACAATATAGTCTCCTTTTTGGGGTTTGATAGAGACTTCAAGAGTTTGCTTTTTAGATTCTTTACAGTTTGCTATTTGCCTTTCTTCACCGACACGCACGACAATTCAAAAACTTTAATATTTCCATCAGTTTCAGGGATGAAACTAAGAAATTTCTGTGTTCCTACAATAGGCATTGCACTATTAAATCTTGTAATAGTGATTATTTCATTTTCTTTTATTTGTTCTAAAGTTGTATAATACATTTGGCAAGATTCTCTTTGCAAAACTTTGAACATATCTTTGGATGATAAAATTTGATTGATGTACAGAATGTTCTCTGCAAACTTTTATTTGATAGATAAAATACTAAATTTATAAGACTAAATTTATTTATTTATTTAAAAAAAAAAAAAAAAAAAAAAAAAAACTTTCACCTTTCAAGAGGGAGTGGGGGAATGGGGAAATTTTCAACTGTTCATTGTAGAATCAATATGTTACCATCAGCTGATGCGTCTAGTCTTTTTGATTCCAAATATATATATAATTTGTTTGGTTTATTTTGAAACTCAAGGTAAATATAGGTCCGTGAAGTCAGAGGGTGGGGCCCCCCCCCCCTCAAATAGGTTTGGACCCCATAACTCAAAGAGTATTTGCCGCATAACATTTATATTTGAACCAGTGACTTTGCAAGGTAAAATCAACCTATACACCAATTTTCATCAAAATTCAAGACTTAGTGATGTTAGCCATTGGATGAACTGTCCTGGAATAACACGAGATCGTGTTAGAAATAAGTTACAAGGAATAAGGAAGTGATCGGAGGAACGCATTGTTTGAAAGAATTTTAATAGTGTAAGGCGTTCATTGAAACTTAAAAAAGTTCTAGTAAGTTGCGTTTATTTTGGGTTTTGGAAAGAGAGCCAAAGTCATAAATTTAGAAGACTGGAAATTATTAAATTGTGTTATTGGGTGTGTTCCATGGTCAAGATTCTTTAAGAATATTGAAGATTCTTAAAGGGAAGTGGCCCATTAAACGTGTCCTTCTTGATATTGCTTCAATATTTTTTCTGCTCTCGGAGACGAAAATTGAAGATACAAATTTCTATCTTCAATTTTCGCTGCCGAAATCTTGAATGGTCACGTGGTGTAAACAAGCATCTGTGGAACTAAGCCAGCTTTCTTAATATAATGTATTTATTAGTTACACACACACGTATATATATATATATATATATATATATATATATATATATATATATATATATATATATATATATATATATATATATATATATAGTGATATATCAGCTGTCAAATTTTTAATATCCGCGGATGCGGATGTTTACGTAACCTATAAAGGTTATAGGTTCACACACTATATCCACCCACCGATCTCAGGCAAGGCCCTATTCAATGAGGGGGTGTTAGATAAATAAGAGAAGAAAACCCTTACAAGTCTCACCTAACGAAAATTTCGTAGGTGAGCACAGACGTGGGCTTTAAAGTTTAAAGTAATTGAGATTAAATTCGGCAGAAAACACAGAAAATTGGAGAGAATTCCACAAAACAGAGGTGGCTGGAAAGAAGGAGGCACTACAGCGGACAAGCCGGAAATTGCCTATGTCCACACAAACTTTATTTGCAGGCAATGCACTCCTTATGCTACTAGACCTTCGTAAAGGAGAAAGAATATGGGTGGACAATTCCCTCGAGCATTTGCCGCTGTATTACCTATAGAAAAGAAACGAGGCACCAACATCACGTCGCAATGATACAGAGTCAAGTGAATTAGAAAGACCGGAACAATTTATAAGTCACTCATATTTGAGCCACCTCAGATATGAGAGCAGTCCTCCATAGAAGGGCAGATGAGGCCCTTGAATAATTGGAGTAGCTGCGTAGAAGTAAAAAAATTCTCGCAGCCTAAGCAGAACACCCAGCTTCCTTTGAGACAGCCCAAGTAACCATTGTGATGATAGGTTTTCAGGACAGTTTTATTTGTTTATGTGAAGGCTTCTTTGAGAGAGAGATTTCAAGAAGTTGTTTTTAAAGTGTTGAATTTCACAGATTGGGACGACCCCACTGGGAATTTCTATTCTGATCAGCAAGAATGGAATCGGAAAGATGAAGACGAGAGGCAACTCTAGATGCAAAAGTGGGATTTGATTTGAAATGAGAAGTATAGAGGGTCGGGTCATCAACATATGAATGGATAGGGTTAGATGAGTAGCTGAGAGGATCATTAATGAAAAGTAGGAATAGAATAGGAGACAAGACAGAACACTGATAAGCACCACTATCGACTGGAAATGAAGTAGAGTCGCCCCATCAACAACAGCCGAAATGGAACAATTAGAAAGAAGGTAGACATAGTAAGCAAAGAGAAGAAGGGAAGCTTGGAAAGCAGTGACTCATGCCATACCCTGTCAAATGCCATATCACACAAGTCTCCCCATGGTACCTAAGTGCAGAAGACCATAAATCTGTGAGATAAGAAGTATATCACCAGTAGACTTCAAACGTCGAAAGCCATACTGGTGATCAGAGAGAAGGGAATAGGATTTCAGATAATTTAAGAAATGAGAGTTGAGAAGGATTTCAAAGATGTTAGACAGAATACAAGTGATAGCTACAGAGCGATAGTTAGAAGAATCAGAGTGCCTACCTTTCTTTGGAATAGGTTGGATTAATGTGCGATTCTAACACTGAGGAAAAGTACAAGTATTGGGGCATTGAGAGAAAAGTTGATCGAGGGACCGAGCCATCTCAGAAGCATACTCCTTTAAAACTCGGGGAGGAATGCCAGCCAGGCAGCTCACCTTCCTAACGTTCATAGATTTCAGAAGTCCGTGCAGCTGATCAAATGTAATCACAGGTAAAGGCATGGGGCATCTGAGAGGGGAAGAACTATGAGGAGGATTGCCAGAGTCGTCCAGGTTTGAATTAGAGGAGATTAAAAGGCCGAAGAGGGTAGCCTTTTCAGATGGAGTGTTAGCAACAAAACCATCAATGCAAGTAAGAGGAGGAATTGAAGTTTATATATATATATATATATATATATATATATATATATATATATATATATATATATATATATATATATATATATATATATATATATATATATATATATATATATATATATATATATATATATATATATATATATATATATATATATATATATATATATATATATATATATATATATATATATATATATATATATATATATATGATAATTATTTTTTATTCAAAAAAAAAAAAAAAATTTAAGAAACATTAGACAACAAATAATAACTTTCAAAATTTTATACATTTTGCATTTAATAATTGCGGATGCGGATGTCACATACATCACTATTAATATATATATATATATATATATATATATATATATATATATATATATATATATATATATATATATATATATATATATATATATATATATATATATATATATATTATATATATATATATATATATATATATATATATATATACTATGTTAGGATATTAGAGCGTTAGTTTAGGATTTAAAAAATATATCTATGCCATTTATTTTTATTGGAATAATGGTATTGCTTTATTCTAAGAACAAGAAAATAAATAGGTGGCGATTATAAGCCACAGGGGCTCTTTTTATTTTTTCCTTTATTAATTTATCATTTTTCATCAATGCAATCACTAAGGATAAAAAAGATTAAAATTGCCCCATAAATTAATCTGTTCATTGTAAACGCATCGAGTTACTTGGCATATTTTGATTTTTTAACTTGCGTCAGCAGACAATTGCTACTGCGAAGTGTCCCAAGATAATTCAAGATTCTTCAAGATATTTTCGCTGCAGCTGGCTTAAGCGTGACGTCACGCTTGATTTCATGGAACACACCCATTGTCTTTATATTGTAGTATATGAACGTGACAAAAGTAGGTTCCTTTCCTACTATTATTACTTTAAAAATACAAGTTCTCAGGGTATTTTTAGACTTTTATAGTACATATTTGTTTTTTTTATTTATGGAATTGTTTTGTCAAAATAAATTATTAAAATTTTATGAATGTCATAAATTTCAGAGCCGTAGTGGGAGAAGTTGACGAAGATTTAGATACGAGACTTGATTTAGAGAACATTCGAGCCGAACCCTTAAATGACTGCAAAACTTGAATTTCATCTTCAGAGGTTTTGCGCATTGTAAAAACTTTTACGTCACTTCCTTCTTGTGTGGAAAATTTATTTCTTAATTTTTTATTTATTCACTTTTAAAATTAAAAAATTCGCATATTATTTCTTCTAATTTTTATTGCATACTTCAGATTGTGAAATAAATGTTTCTTTTCTAGATATTTTTTTTTATACCTTTCCATATTTTTTTTGTAAAATATAGTGTAAATAATATTTAATTTATATTCCGTACTGTTGAAATTAGTCCAGTACCCTGATTGATCAATGTATTTCATGCGCCAGTTACTTTGACCTCTAGATTGCAAATTCATCTATGTATAATAAATTCAAAGATCATTCGAGATCCCCATTCTAAATTATTATGTGCTATCTCAAAGCTCGGAACGCTTGATACTCTGGAATTTTCCCTGTAATTGAGCAAATTGCAAGAGTATATTCTAATGTTTCACAGCATTGCGAGAGAACTAGAGTTTGTATTGTGGTTCATATATCTGTATGGTTAAGTTTTCTTTTAAGCTTAGGTTGTGTGGTTTACGTTACCTCAGATTGTGATTTTTATCCCCATTATGCTAATACTTCGTATAGGGGAGCATCACAAGCTCTCAGAGCGTGTGGTTCACTCACTCTGAACTGATGATGACCAAAAAAAAAAAAAAAAAACCAGTTTTTTTGTTTTTTTTTTACAAAATAATCAAAAATAATATGGAAAAAAAATGAAAAAAAAAAAAATTTGAACTTCTAAAAAATAATGTAAATTAGTAGACTTGTGAAAGTGAATATATATATATATATATAATATATATATATATATAATATAATATATATATATAAATATATAATATAATTATATATATATATATATATATATATATATATATATATATATATATATATATATATATATATATATTATATATATTATATATTATAATATATATAATATATATATAATATATATATATATATATATATAATATTATTATATATATATATATATATATTATATTATATTATATATATATATATAAATATATAATATATATAATATATCTCTGCTGGAAGGACGGCTGAAGGGCAGTATTTTGTCTGCCTGGAAGGACGGCATATGCCCTCAACCTTTTGAATCTCGTAACATCCCTCCAAGAGTCAAAACATAATTAATATAACCTCGCGACCCCCTCTAAAATCGAAACATTAAGTTATTAACCTCGCGATCCACTACTTACCTTTTACGCCTGCCAGGTGTCAAATTCAAAATTGGAGATTGGAATACTTAATGTACTGCTGATTAATAAACGTTCTGCATAGCAGGTGCCAAATTTAAAATTGTCTATATATTTGTTGTACGATTGATTAATAAATTTAAAATATTCATGACATTTATTTATTGAAAATTTTTTACTCCGTTTTTTAATATTCATTTTTAAAAAATGGAATGAATACGAATTTCATACTAATTAAATTTTGTTTACATTTATCATTTATGGATGTTTTTTTTTTTTTTTTTTATGTAGACTGTCTTTGTATTTTTCTATCTACTATATTTTCTGATGTTTAAAGAATGCAGATTAAGGTAGAAATA
This sequence comes from Armadillidium nasatum, assembly GCA_009176605.1. NCBI lineage: Eukaryota > Metazoa > Arthropoda > Malacostraca > Isopoda > Armadillidiidae > Armadillidium > Armadillidium nasatum. The sequence goes on from SEYY01000185.1 coordinate 47,726, forward strand.
TAAAATCTGTATATAGTTACCTGTGATTTTTGCTAAATTGTTATTTAAAGAGTGATGCAAATTATGATAAATAAATAATAAAATAGCTACTTACAGTTCTTATTATGAATGACCATGGTTTTCTAAGTTGTGGCTCATGTCAGAAAATCGTAAATGTAAATAAATCTAGAGGAAATTGTCGGCTAGAGAAATTGTGAACATTGTTGTGAACGAACTTGTGTATTTTCAAGAAATTAATATCAAAGTAAACTTTGCTAAGATTTTTAATTTAGAATTTAACCTATTTTTTTCAGCCTACTTTGCTTTTTGTGTTCTACAGTCAAGGCTTTTAACTGTAGACTTAATTTTATGCAGACTAGACTGTGTTTTATTTTGCTAGATACTGAAGAATTTCATTGGTTAGGTTGATTCTGTCATTTAAGCTATGATCAGAGGCAGTGGAAAATGAATATTTGCATAGTACACATGAATGATCTATGATTTTGGGCATATTGAAACTATTGACTCGAGTCTTATTTTAATGGTAAAAAAGCAGAAAAATTCTAATGAGTATTGGAATAAGAAAATTGAGGCAGAAGCCACATCAACCCATCAAACACTGTCCTATTCCAAAGAATTTAAAGTTTCCATTTGTTTTGAATGGCCTACTTTACATTCAGATGTCACCATGCAAATAATAAACCCAATTCAATAATTAAATATGGAAGATGCAGTTTATTAAAGAAATATAAATAAAATAAGCTAAAATGAAAATAAAGTCGAGAAAACTCTAGAAAATTGTTAAAACTGCTTACCAGAAATACATGATTTGTAAAATTTTATTTAGTCATACTATACCTTGATTATCAATATCAATTTCATTAATCTCTATCACTATACTTTTATGATATTGAAAATATAAGGATGAAATATTATTTCATGTTTTGCATAAACTATATTAAAGAATGGAATAGTAAAAATGATACACCAAAAAACAAAATCATATAAAATTATGATAATTTTGTTATAAGAGTGGCTTGTTAGCCGATTTTAACCATTTTTTCACAGAATATAGAAAATGCAATAAAAATAAGAACAAAATCAAAAATATTAGTTCAATTTAATCCAGGGTTGGCATTGATTAAGGGTAAAAGTTACGCCTAATGGATCAATGCAAATAGGCCTAGTCAAATTAAATTTATTAAAAATAATAAAAAAAAAAAAAAAAAAAAAAAAATTTTTTACATATAAATAATAAAATATTATTTTCAAGTAGTAAATATCTATACTTTTCACTAATAAATATATGCCTTTAATACGAAATAAGACTCTGATTATAGTTTTTATATACAAATAAAATAAAATGTATGCAAACCAGGTTAAGTCAAAATTTATGAATTCTAGTTACTATAATTTTCAATATTACCTGCACTTTTAAATATATTTTATATATATATATATATATATATAATATATATATATATTATATATATATATATATATATATATATATATATATATATATATATATATATATATTGTATTAGATATTTTAATTTTATATTTTACGTATTAGCATATCCAATATTTGTGAGGTTAGGACTATTTGCTGGCCATTAGGTATACTTTTACCCTTTATGACTCAAGTCCAGGTTAGGGTAAGTCAAACTGGTTTAAGATTTTAAAATTTCTATTTATTTTTAAAATCTAACAAACTATTCGACTTAACCCGACCTGGACTGGGGTAAAAAAGTAAAATAAAATATTGCCCAATAAAAAAAAGGACAGAAAAAAACTATAAAACAAGAAAATCATAATGCTAGGCTAGCTAATAACTACAGGTTATTTATTGTACAGTCTGTACAGTCTATGTATTGTACAGTCTATGTACAAGTCTGTCAACTTGTCAAGTCATATAATTTTATTGTTTAATTACCTAAATATAATAGCTAGATACAATATTAGAATTTAATTGCTTAATCAGTTAATATTCATTGTAGCAAACTAGCAGTAAACTAAATACCCCCAGCGCAATAATAGTACTCAAATTTGATAAATAAAAGTTGCTCTAATTTTACTGCTGAAATTTTAATTCAGTTTTTCTCTATTTTTCCCAATATTTCTAACAACCTTTTCTTCCCAGTTTTTCCAGGTTTTTCTCAGGGAAAAACTAAGGTCGTAAAAACTACATTTGCTAACTTTATTAACTGGTAGAAAAAGTACCAAAAAATAAATAGGAAAAAAAATTAAATTTATATATTTCTAAACATTGGATAGAAATAATTATTTTAATAATTATTTTAATGATTATTTTTTACATTGGAGATTTTATTTACTATTTTAATTTAGTAAATAAAAAAACCAATACGCATTTTTTTTTCCACTATAGTGAAACTACAAATAGGAAATGATCAGAATTCAAGTTTATTCTGTAAATTGACATGCAGAAAATGATTTTCTTTACATTAATTCCCCCTTCCTCCCCCCAAAAACAAAACAAAAATTTCAAATCTTAATAAATAATTAAAACTACAGTTTTACAATATATCATCTGACTTCAAAGATATTTTGTACTTAGACTGTCTTCATTTTTATATCAATAGAGCAGTACCAGGTTGCTAAAATCATCGCTGGAGTGAATTTTCAGAAAATTTTGAGATATTTTTCAATAAAAAAATTTTTTTCCATATTTTAAAATTTTTTTTCATTATATTTTCACAACCTATGAAAATAAGTTTTTTTATTTTTTATTTTTTTTAAGGTAGGAAATGGAATATATTAATATATTTATTTACATATGTTAATACTTATGCTTTTAATTTAGAACTTTTAATTTAATTTGCCAGGTTAAGCCTATTTGCTGGCCATAGGCGTATTTTTACCCTTCAAGAACTCTGAGGGAGTTATGGATGTTTTAAAAAACAAATTGTTTGATAAAAGAATACTGAGATCTTTATAGAGTAGACTAAAGAAAGAAGATAAGGAGACATGATAAGAAAATTTAAAAAAATCATGCCATTGTATTGTGACATAAGAAAATATTCTGTTGGCACTAGGGTTCTTAATATTTGGAATAGTTTTCCAAAGGAAGTTGACGATGATATTTTCTTGCAACATTGATGAATGGACTATATGGATATATTGAAAGTTTTGGTATCATCTATAGTATATTATAACTAAGCCTAATTGGTAAGATAGTAGTTAGCCTTTGATTAGTGAATATTTTTGACATTGCATTTTTGATATTGGTGACATGGTTTTGCATATTAGGAACATAGGAAAATAGAGACAGTTAGAAGCCACAAAGGCCTATCGAGACTGTCCCAGTAAAAACAAATAATAACAATATCAATACTAATACATGCACAAAAGACTAGGTCTATCAGTTCATTCATACAAAGATAAAAATAAAACTAAGCCCAATTATACATGCAATATTCAATGAACCATCACCCACTACAAAAAACTGCCAATTAGGCTTAGTCATAGGTTGATCTAAATATTCATATATACCCACCAATTTGGCTTAGTCAAGTTATACTATATAATACCTAAACCATCCATATATCTATCTAGCCCACTTTTAAATTTGACAGGAGAATCACAGTCAACAATCTTGTGGCAAGTCATTCCAAAAATTAACAACTCTATTACTAGAGTATTTTCTTAGATCGAGATGGCAGGGCTTCTTTTTAATTTTCTTATGTCCTCTAGTTACTCTTCCATGATCCACTATAAAGTATTTTTCAATCTCTTGCAAAAATTTTGTAAGCTTGTAACATATCCCTTTCTGAGAAATCTCCTTTCAACCAAGAACATTCCTAACTCCTTCAACCTCTCTTCATAGCTCTTATTTTCAAAGCCAGAAATCATCCTTCTCGCTCAATTTTGTAATCTCTCTAGCATATCTATGTCTATTCTTAAATGAGGAGCCCAAACCTGTGCACAATACTCTAGTGCTGGTCTAACATAGGTATTATATAGCTTGCTTATAACCTCTTTGGTCTTGTAAAATACATTGTGATTAATTATACCTAACATTTTATTAGCTCTATTCCTTGCTTCCAAACATTGATCACCCACCTTCAGATTACTGCTAATGATCACACCTAAATCCTTTTCTTGGTCCACAGTCTCAAACCATTCCCCCATTCATATTATAATTAAATTCTTCATTTGAGTAACCTACATGAAGAACTTTACATTTTTTACTATTAAAGTTCATTTGCCATCTCTCTGCCCAATTTAGTTAATTTAGTTTACATTTGTATAAATAATTTATCTTAATAATTTGCATGTTGCGTGTATTAGTTTAGAGTTGGGTTTATTATTTGGGTGATAAAAATTTAAATCAAAGATTAGTCATTCAAAGAGGGGAACTTTACATCCTTTTACTGTGACTGTCTTGATAGGCCCATGTGACTTCTGTCTCTGTTTTTATTATGTTCATCCCAATTTCTATTTTGATTTATTACAACCATGACATTAAATTATGATTGGGTGCCTAGACTATCATTATAAAAATTTAATTATGCAAATTTTGTTTGTTCTGTGCATGATTTAATTGTGTTAGGGCTATAGGTTTTTGTTACATTTAAAAAATTTTTTTTTTTTTTATTTAAACATTTAAAATATCATTAATTTTTGCGAGTTTAAGGAAAATTGGTTAATAGGAGGTGTTCAAAACTACTGAATTATCTGTTTCCTGATTTTTACGAAGTTTTCACAAAACTTTAATTTTTATCTAAATTTTAATAGTAAAATTGAATATTTTGAAACTCAATAACTTTTTCTAGTAGACATGAAAAATTTTTCATTCTTGCTTCATTGCTCATGTATTTAAGATTATTTGCAGCTATTTTTATGTACATCAAATTCAGCACCCTTTTGCCCATCTTTTACCATATTGATATATGTTGAATAGATTGCAGTCACTGCTCATGGACTCGAGTATCAGTAATCATATAGTCTCTGAATAGATATTTATTTAAAAATTTTGGATTTTCAGTAAGCTATTTTTATTTTTAATAATACTAGTTTCTCAGCAGACTGAATATAATTTTCACACTTTGAGTTTGGGGTTTTCACCCTTGTGTAATGGGTTTTTATTTTATAATTTTTGTGGGGTAATTCACAAGTAATATTATGAATTTTGTGACAGGGTGTTCATACACTAAACTTAATATTCTGATGCCACTAAAATGCAACTAACAAATAAATACATTTAATTTATACAAAATCATATCTCTCTCAAAGCACTGCTATTCACAAAAGTTCACTTGCACTTGGATGGTTTAAACAATGTTATTTAATCTGTGAAGCAATTAATCCTGTAATTCTCTTCCATCTGGTTTTTAAAATACTTATAACCCTTTCCCACTGGCTAAGAGGTCCTTCCAACTCTGGTTATGGATGATGCTAAAATTCCCATCCTTCATATATATATATATATATATATATATATATATATATATATATATATATATATATATATATATATATATATATATATATATATATATATATATATATATATATATATATATATATATATATATATATATATATATATATATATCATAAAGGAGTTTTTAAGAAATTGTTAATAATTTTAATCTGTGACTGAAGAGAGTTTAAAAAGAAATCAGGCTCAAGTTGAAAGACTGAAAGACTGTATCTCTGGCCCAGCTATAACCAGAACCAGATACCTAATACATTGCTACACAGTATCTCAATTTATTAAGTAATATGTTAATTTATTTAATTCATTTTATTGTTTATAGAATATAATATATTTCTAAATTAAGATTATATTATCACATAGTTTTGTTATTTACCAATACAATGACTTCACTGGGATTAATTCAAAAGATAGCTAGATTAGCTATTAGAAATTTTAGTCGTGATCCACATAAAATTGGTATTGGTGGAAATGAATATGATCAAATACAGAAACTTGTTAATATGATAACAACTGCAGACTTGAATATTGATCCAGCGCTACTTGAAGACCGAGGACCATATAATGTAAGAAAAGTGACTTCTTTAGTTATGCTTAACTAATATAATTAAGGCCTTCCATGACTTTATGTAGTTTTTAGATATTATTTTGAAGAATATTTTATTCAGTTTTTGAACAGATTTTAGACTGTCAATTGCGATAATTTTATGAAAAATAGAAATTATATAAATTTATTCAAAGCAAATTGTTTTAATTTGACATTTACAGTAATAAATTCACAATAACTATAAACTATGTAGGTGCCCTTTTTAAAATCAGAATGCTGGGCAAGAAATCATTTGAATACAAATTTTCCATTTGTAAAATATAAAAAAACTGTCTATAGCTCAAACTACATTTAAGAGGGTTCTAAATAAATTGATCATAGGGAAATTGCTTTGTTTTCTAACTTATTTTATCTGTGGAGTATAAATATTTATAATAGTAATGATTAAGTCTAAAACCAAAAGAAGGAAAAAATTGTAAATATTTATAATAGGAAGGAAAGGAAAAATTGTAAATATTTGTAGGAGGGAGGATGGAGCACCATCTGAAGTGATGTATGTACCCCGCAGTTTCTTCATGAAATATGGGGTTGGTGTTTTACCATGTAGGAGTGCGTATGAATAGAGAAGTTAAAAAATGACCAGACAAATGCCAAGCATGAAGAAGAAGCAGGACACCTATTAACTTCAACCACTGATGAAATTAAACAAGTCTGACAAATGCTTCTGATCAACCTCTTAATTACTGTTGAACCACTAGTAAACACTTCTGTGTGGTAAAACATTGCCACTGTGTTTCATTGAGAATATGTGATGAATTTCAGCCTCTGACACACCCTCAGACCACAGAAATCTGATTGCTGGTCTCTGTTTTTGCTCTTATACTGCTAACTGTGTGACCATATTTACATTGTTACACCAAGAAAATGAATGATTAGTCAAATCTGATTCATGTTATCTCAGGAGTACCACAAAATGAATGATTAGTCAAATCTGATTCATCTTATCTCAGGAGTACCACTTATCAGCTTGTGAGTGCTCAATGCAGTGCAGTCAACCTGAAGGAAATGCAGATAATTTTTTGACTTTCCCATATATATATATATATATATATATATATATATATATATATATATATATATATATATATATATATATATATATATATATATATATATATATATATATATATATATATATATATATATATATATATATATATATATATATATATATATATATATATACCAGATTTTTTTTAAGTAACTTAATCCTGCTGGCTTATATTTTTTTGAATTTTAAATTTCTTTAACTGTAGAGCTTCAAGTACCACAGAACATTGTTTTTCTAGATTTTACAAATTTTCAGTTAATTATTAATTAACCGTTAATTACATTTTTTGGCTTATATTCTATATCTCTGTAAGTACAGATCTGATTTTGGTCAAATTGGACAGTTTACTCTTTGTGTAGCATAGATCAGCTTGTTATACTTAAATGTTTATTTATTTCATTATTTAATTATGTAATTTTTATAGATATGTAATATTTTGCCATGTCACTTCTCAAAAGTTTTGTTTCCAGAATAAAGATGTGTTGCTTTCCACTTAAAGTGATTTTTTGAAATGCACAAAACTTCTTTTCCATTTATTTTCATGCCATTTCCTTCATACCATTTGGTTTGTTTTCTTAAATAGTTTATTTTCATTTTAATAACTAATTTAATTGATTAGTAATATATATATATATATATATATATATATATATATATATATATATATATAATATATATATATATATATATATATATATATATATATATATATATATATATATACACTCACCATACTCCTATAGGTGCGAGCACCTGTCAGCAGGATCTCACGAGGAAGATCCTAGAGTTTCTTGGGCCCTACGGCGGTTACCGCTGGCTGGGCCAGGACTATCGCGGATGCCGGGGAGTTTTCCCATCAGTGGCAAGAGCACTCCACTGATGTACTCCTTTAACGATTGAGTCATTCGAAGCAAAGCGCAAGGAGAAACCGCTCACATTTCCCGCTCCGGCCAGGCTTCGAACCCTGGACCTCTCGTTTGCTATCACGAGTGCTCGATATTTATTATATTTATATATATATATATATATATATATATATATATATATATATATATATATATATATATATATATATATATATATATATATATATATATATATATATATATATATATATATATATATATATATATATATATATATATATATATATATATATATATATATATATATATATATATATATATATGTGGTATTCTTCAGAGTTCAGTTCAATCTCTTACTTTATTCTTACTTTTCATTATCGACCTCCTCAGCTTTACTTCTAACTCTCTTTATTTTTATGTTCACGACAACTCTCCATTTTTTTTTTTTTTTTTGCGTATTTCAAATGTGCTCCCTCTTTTGCTTTTAGAGTTGCTTCTCATCTTCAACTTTCCGATTCCATTCTTGCTGATAAATATATATATATTATATATATATATATATATATATATATATATATATATATATATATATATATATATATATATATATATATATATATATATATATATATATATATATATATTATGGTGTTCCCCAGGGTTCAGTTTTATCTCCTACTTTATTCTTGCTTTTCATTATCAACCTCCTCAGCTGTACTTCTCCCTTCATTTTATGTTGATGACTCAACTTTTTTTATCTCAATTTTTTATCTCAATTTTTCTATCTCCTTTGACGGTTCTCCCGCCTCAGCTGTGAACAACATAAATATTCTTGGTCTAAACATAAACAATAAATTATCTCTGAAGTATCATATTACAAAGGTGGCCTCTAAGAAGCTGAGAGTTCTGTTCAGATTGTGGGAATTTTTTTCTTCTAAACAGTTACTGTAATTATAATATACACATGTATGTGTAGTAGAATAGGATTACCACTCCAATCAAGTTAGTTGCGAATGTCATTGATCTCATCACTTGTGGGTATTTTAAATTTGTACAAGTATGCAAATACATAATTATCCAAGCATTTGGCAGAGTCTGAGTCCAAATCTGATAAACTGGCTAAAAACCTGGGGCTTGAGTCTCTGGATCCAAGTTCCATACCGAACATCAATATATATATATATATATATATATATATATATATATATATATATATTATATATATATATATATATATATATATATATATATATATATATATATATATATATATATATATATATATATATATATATATATTATTAAGCGACAGAGGGAATCTGCTCCAGTTACATACATGCAAATTTATGAAGATGCTGATGTAACAATTTGTCTTTTTATTTTGAAAATGGAGTAAAATTACCTTTACATGATCATCCAAATATGACTGGAATATTAAAGGTAAATAATTTACTGCAAATATTTTGCTTTTAATTAAGTTTTGTTATATATATATATATATATATATATATATATATATATATATATATATATATATATATATATATATATATATATATATATATATATATATATATATATATATATATTATATATATATATATATATATATATATATATATATTTTTTTTTTTTTTTTTTTTTTTATTATTAATTATATATATTATATAATATATATAATATATATATATATATATATATATATATATATATATATATATATATATATATATATATATATATATATATATATATATATATATATATATATATATATATATATATATATATATATATATCTTTATAAGTAAAAACAGTAGAGCAAAGCAAAGATGCAACATTTAAATTTAGTTTAATAGTTACAAGTTATATTGACAGTTATTATATATTTTAGTATTACAATATTCAACGTTTCGATTTCTGCTGAAATCATTTTCAAGAACTGAAAAAACACAAAAATTTTTAAGATAACACTGACAAATAAAATAAAAACAAAAACAAAACAAAAATAAGAAATATCTATAAATTATGAAATGATATCCATTACACATAACATACACAGTCAACATGTATATAAAAAAAACCGGAATGAAAACAAAAAATATAACTAAAATGTGAGAGTGACTGACATACACAGTCAACATGTACATAAAAAAAAACGGAATGAAAGCAAAAAATATAACTAAAATATGAGAGTGACTGACTAATAACTAGAATGAAGGAAAAAAAAAATTTTTTTTTGGTTGGTTTAGAGTTAAACAATAAAAAAGCACATTCATATTCATATACACATACATATAAAACACAAACATATATACATATACATGCACACATACATACATATATATATATACATATATATAAACATACATACATGCACACACACATACATACATATACATATACAACCATACATATGCATACATATACACACATACATACACGATGATGCGGTGTTAGTGGCAGAATCTGGAGAAAAGTTGAGAATACTTGTGAGAGAGTTTGAAGGGAAATGTGCAAACACGAGATTGAAAGTCAATCCAGCAAAGAATAAAGTTATGAGGATTGGAGGTGAGGATGAGAAGATGTGGAGGGAGGAATGGGGGTGTAGAACAGTGAATATGGAAACTTGAGGAGGTGGATGAATTCAAATATCTAGCAATGTTGGGTCGAAGGTAGGGTGGGACGGAAAAAGAAATAAAGAACAGAGTGGTATATGGAATGAAAGTGTTGGGGGGTCTAAGAGAAGTATGGAAAAAAGGAAAAATTTCGAAAGAAATAAAGATAAGAATGTTTGAATGTATGTTTTACCTTCTGTATTGTATGGGTGTGAAACATAGATGATAAGTGCTCGGTCGAGAAAAAGTTTCAAAGTCTTTGAGATGAAAGATTTGAGAGCGATATATAAATTGAGAAGGATTGATAGGATTAGAAATGAAAGAATAAGGGAGATGTGTAAATGGAAGAAGGGTGTAATTGATAGAGAGGAGGAGGGTGTGCTAAAATGGTTTGGACATATGTGTAGAATGAATGAGGACAGAATGGTGGGCAAGCTACTTAGATCCGAATGTGGATAGGGGTAGAGGTTGAGGAAGGCTGAAGTGGAGATGGATGGATGGAGTGAGAGAGATTTTGATGAAAGATATTTGAGTTTAGAAGAGGATAGAAGATTTGTGGAAACAGAAAGAGATGGAGGGCGGTGGTGAAAGGGGTTGAAAGGTAAGAATAGGTATGTTTGTAAGGGAATTGTGGCGGGCACCACCCCATGAAAGTGGGAAAGGTGATAATGAAATATATATATATATATATATATATATATATATATATATATATATATATATATATATATATATATATATATATATATATATATATATATATATATATATATATATATATATATATATATATATATTATGATGGCATTCGCATTCGCATCCTGATCAAAATTAACATCCGCATCCGCACTTTTCGAAAATTGAACATCCGCATCCGCACTTTCAAAAAATTCAACATCCGCATCCGAACTTTCGAAAATTCAACATCCGCATCCGCACTTCTCCAAAATTCGACATCAGCATCCACAAATCAGAAAATATGACATCCGATCCATCATATATATATATATATATATATATATATATATATATATATATATATATATATATATATATATATATATATATATATATATATATATATATATATATATATATATATATATATATATATATATATGTGGCATTCAGCTCAGAAGTAACCTTTGCAGATGTTGCTTTCTTATTTTTGGAGTCAATTCTCCACACTGTTTTTCCGTCTCTGTCATCCAATTTCATTGAACTTCCACGCTGTGTGTTCATCGGGTAATGGTATGTCGTGATATACCAAATAACATTGCCATATTGCTGAAAGACGAACTTGCAAGGCAAGCACCAATAATTTGCCATCTTTGAAATTCTATTAGATTTGACTTACCGTACTTGTACCAGCACAGAATGTTAACCATAATGGAACTGATCCTTCATACAGACGCTTAAGCTTCATATCACACGAAATATTAGTCTGTGGCTCCCTCTTCTATTTCGGTTAGTAGATGTTTGTCATATTTATGCATTCTTATGCAACATTCATATATTTGTCCAACCCATATATATATATATATATATATATATATATATATATATATATATATATATATATATATATATATATATATATATATATATATATATATATATATATATATATATATATATATATATATATATATATATATATATATATATCAGGCTTGGTTCCAAGTACAAGCCAGTGTATTCAAGTACAAGTACATCAGAATTGTTTAAGTACATGTACAGTATGAATTTATTTCTTAATATGGTGTGGGACCACCTTTCACATTCATAATTGCCGGGATTCTTCTTGAAAAAAAAAAAAAATAAATATAAGTCCTGGTAGGTGCATAATGAGATGTTATACTATTCTTCATGCAAAAAAATTTCTTTATAGATGCTGGTGGTATGTATTGACCACAGGAGCTCTATTATAAAGGTTTGACAAATGTGGGGGCAATGAATGACAGGAAACCTTATCTGCATGTTTATCAAACTGTGACTGGACAACATGAACTAGATGAATTGGAGCCTTATCTTGATAAATGGAACTATCTCCAAGAAACTTTCACAGTTCCATTGGACGAACCTGGTCTCCTAAAATTAGTATCTAAACCGTAACAGTTACATTATCGCACATAGTGATAATTGGGCCTGCAGAATACTATGACATAGCTGCCCTTCTCTGTGCTTCACTAGTGGCATAAGATAGTCTAGATCATATTCCTGAGATTGTGTTTTCCATTGGAAACAATGTGAAGGTCAATTGATTTAACGAAAAGACTGTCTTCCATTGTCCAACATCCTAATCATTATGAGTGCTGCATCACTCTTTCCACACTAACATTCATGTCGTTTACAAAAAGTTTAGCGATTGCAATATGCCCAGCGATTCAAAAATCTCGAGTATATCTTTAAGAATATATATATTTCGATCATTTACTCTAAAAGTGGAAACACCTTCTTAACTGTCTTTTTTTTCTGAAATTTGCAAAACGGATCTGATCAGTTTAACTTTCAAATTTCAGAAAGTAGCACAACCTGGTTTTAATTTTTTTTCCTCCTTCTAGAACGTCTGTACCTATTGTCGACTTACGCACGAAAGATTTCAACTTCGAAGCTTTGGCCAGTGTTTAACTAATTGTCCTGCTTCTTTGTTACCATCTTTTACTGCCAACATCGAAGTATGAGCAAAGCAGGAACTATGTTCGGTTGTCGGTGCTTCTTATAGTTCAGAATCTGTTTCGAAACTATCAAGATCATTACTTTCCAAGTACGTGTCTTCATCTTTAGTAGCAGTTATTTCAAAAATTCCTTGTAGAGAAAGTTGATATATTTATAGCAGTATTAGTTATGACATTTGTAATATTAGATTGTATGTCAAAACCAGCTACGAAATGCTTATATTCCCCCATAATTCTGCGTGCACTGTGACACCCACGGAGACGTTTGAAAGTTAATACAACAAGAATTATTTTTGAAGTGAGCTGTAACTCCTACATAAGATACATTTGACTACTGGACTGGATTTCAATTTTGTGTGTTTGCGTGCGTATATATATATATATATATATATATATATATATATATATATATATATATATATATATATATATATATATATATATATATATATATATATATATATATATATATATATATATATATATATATATATATATATATATATATATATATATATATATATATATATATATATATATATATTAGTTGGCGGGTGTGAGCCCGAAAAAAAAAAATATCCGGATTTTTTTCAAAAAAGTCCACTTGAAAAAAACCTACTATTTTCCCTACTCTGGGTTTTTTTTTTTTTTTTCAGAATAATTCAAAATAAATGAAATATAATAATAAAATAATAAATTTTTTTTAAGTTAAATATTTGTAAATTCATTTGCATATATATATATATATATATATATATATATATATATATATATTATTATATATTTTTTTTTTTTTTTTTTTTTTTTTTTTTTTATATATATATATATATATATATATATATATATATATATATATATATATATATATATATATATATATATATATATATATATATATATATATAATAAAGATGGCTGATTGTCATCACTTATGCTGCAAGGCACGGTGTTCAAGTTTAATTGCATACTAAATTTCACATGTTTTGTAATTGTTTCAATTCCTGGTCTATTCCTTAACTTTAGGCCAAATAAGAGAAAAATTTGAAAACACTTCATTTGAGATAGAACTTGGTGGACAACTCTGTAAATTGCAAAGAAAAATTGACAAACCCCTGGTGGCAAATTGCTGTCTTGAAATGTCTGATTCTCTATGACAGACTTCCACTTTACTTCTTTCCTGTATAAGTTCAGATTTGACAGTTAAACATAATTTTTGAAAACAGATCTGTATCTCTTATCCTGAATGCAGTAAAAGCTAAATAATCAGGATAAAATTAGAAACTGTCAACTCTTCCTGTGCGTGTGTTAATTTTCTAGATTTCATTGTTGCAACACTTGCATTTCGCCAGTTCTTTTATACATTGAAACTTCGGTCCATTCGTGCAATAATATTCTTCCAGATTCCACCTGGGTTTTTACAAAAAGCTCACTTGAAGAAAACTGACATTTTACCCACTCTAGTTCTTTTCAGAATTAAAAATAAATTAATTGAGACTTTTAAATTAAAAAAAAATTTTTTTTTTTTTTTTTTTTTTTTTTTTTTTTTTTTTTTTATTTTTAATTATAATTAAATATAATATATTATATAATATATATATATATATATATATATATATATATATATATATATATATATATATATATATATATATATATATATATATATATATATATATATATATATATATATATATATATATATATATATATATATATATATATATATATATAATATATATATATATATATATATATATTGGCCAGTCTTCATCACTTATGTTGGAAGGTTCATTGTTTAAGTTTAATTGCCTATTAATTTTCATGTGTTTTATACTTATTTTCAATTCTTAGTTGATTTAACTTAGTCCAAACAAAACAAATTGTAGAAAACACTCTTCCAATTGAGGCAGAACTCTTTAGAAAGCTCAGTAAATTACAGCAAAACTTTACGAAACTTTGGTGAATTGTTGGCTTTTGATGTCTGATTCTTCATGATGGATCACTACTTTGCTGATTTCTCCTTGTTTAAGTTCAGGATTTGATCAGTAAACATGATTTCCAGAAGCATCTTTTATCGTAAATGCAGTAAAACTTACTAAATCAGGATAAAAATAGAAATCCACTTTTCTGCCAACACTTCCTTTGCATGTATTAATCTTCTTTCTGATTTCATTTTTTGAAAACTTGCACTTTACTTTGCTATTTCTTTCAACATTTGAAATTTCAGTCAATTCATGCCTTAATTTTCTTGTGGAAAATTAGGGTATTGTTGTAACAAGGAATAGCTTTTAGTTTATCAAACTTTAACAACATGAATATAAAAAAGTTAAAAAAATTTAAGCAATTACAAATAAACATTTCCCCCGGGTTTTAGATGACAAACCCGAAAAACCCAGGGTCCAGCTGGCTTTTTAATTTTTTTTTTTTTTGTCAACCCTGATATATATATATATATATATATATATATATATATATATATATATATATATATATATATATATATATATATATATATATATATATATATATATATATATATATATATATATATATATATATATATATATATATATATATATATATATATATGGGTCAGGTTTCTAATCTCATTTCTATATTTACGGAACCTTGTTTATTTATTTATTTATTTATTGATTTATTTATTTATTTTTATTTATTTTTTTAAATTCGTTGTCCATCCATTACAATAATAAATTATTGAAGTTTATTATTTGCTGTTTTCTTTAATAGGAATTTCTGAATCTTTAAAATGAAAGTATTACGTTTGAGAATGGGAAGGACAAAGGAGGGAGAGGATAAGAAGTGAAAGAATTAGAGAAGCAAAGGTGTAAAACCAATCCTTCACAAGACAGATGCAGCGAGACTGAGATGGTTGGAACATGTATGAAGGATACCCGAGGAAAGAGTGGCTAGGGAAAGGTGAGAGTAGACGCCGAGGGGGAAAAGGCCAAGAGGAAAACCTGGGAAGAGATGGATGGAGTCAGTTCAAGATTCATTAAGACAACATCAACTGCTTGCAGTGGAGCAGCAGGTGAAAGGTGGAATTTTGGACGACAGACCAAGATGGAAACGAGTGCTGGCCCCACTGACAGGCTCCTAGTACCTTACTGGGGAGCGATATATATATATATATATATATATATATATATATATATATATATATATATATATATATATATATATATATATATATATATATATATATATATATATATATATATATATATATATATATATATAATATATATATATATATATATATATATATATATATACTTTTTTCCCCTTGGACCTTCCTCATTGGAAGGGCGACACTGCTTTCAGGAAATCCGCAACGGCGGCCTGCCGTTCCCAAAGGTCTCTCAGAGAGGAGAAGTGATAGAGGATTATGTGTTGTGTGAGAGAGGGGCATCTCAGGAAGTGGTGTTCTGTTGTCTCTGGTTCTTGCATACATCTTTGGCATATTGGGTATAGTGTGTTTTGTATATTGAATCTATGTTTGTATGCTTGTAGGTTAGGGTGGTGGCCTGACCTCAATCTGGATAGGTTAATTTGGGTTTTGCCTGGTAATGTGTTTTTTATATTTAATATGTCGGGGGGGGGGGGTTGCTCGTTGAGTAGGTGATTTGGTTGGCGGGTGTTAATTTTGTGTTAAGAAGGTGTGTATGTATTTGTTTAGTGATATGTTGTTTGCAGTAGGTGGAACGGTTCTGAATATGTTACTGTAGTATTGGCAGGGGATGATGGGGGTAATTTTAGACGGCGTCTTGTGTGGTCTTGTAGGGTAAAGTGACATGGGTGTGATATGTCTTGAGTGTTTGTGTAGAATTGGGTTCTATCATGTCTAGGTGAACATGGATCGGGAGTATTTTTGTTTTTTTCGTGACAACTCGAAGAGCGTTTTTTTTTTTTTTTTTTTTTTTTTTTTTTTTTCTTTCTCAGTGTTTGAGGGTGAGGTGGCCGGATACCAGGCAGGAGATGCGTAATTAAGTGTTGGTCTGATGAACTGTTTGTATGCTATGGTGAAGGTGGTTAGTTCGTTAATGAAGTCGTTTTGTTACTGTTCGTATGATGTTTAATTTCCTGTTTGCAATGTTGGTTATGTTTTGAATGTGTTTTGAGAAGGTGAAATGTGTGTCATATGTAAGGCCTAGGATCTTTGGAGATTTATTTAGAGTTTTACGTGGGGGTGTAAGGAAGATTGGTGTCTATCGGTTAGTGATGAGGGTGATTGAGGATTTTTTTAGGGGAAGCTTTAATTCTGTTTGATTTTAGCCATGTTTCAGTTGTTGGATGTATGATTGAGTGAGTGTGGTGGCTGTGGGTATGGAAGGGTTTTGCATAGTAATGGATATGTCGTCGGCATATGTTATTAGTTTTATTTCTGGAGTTTGTGGAGTGGGGAGGTCTGCTGTGTACAGATTAAATAGTAGAGGGGATAGGATGGCTCCCTGTGGGACACAATTTCTTAATTTTACTGTTTTTGAAAGATTGTTTTTGTTGGAGACTTGAGCTGTACGATCGTAGAGGAAGTTGGATATATATATATATATATATATATATATATATATATATATATATATATATATATATATATATATATATATATATATATATATATATATATATATATATATATATATATATATATATATATATATATATATATATATATATATATATATATATATATATATATATATATTATATATATATATATATATATATATATCTGCTTCTATTCTATTTTTTAGCGATCAAAGAATCATTTTATGATCTGAAAGCGGGAGGAGGCTTTAGTTCCACATATGTTTTGGATATGACGAGTCTAGGGCTGAAAGATAATTAAATTGTCACTTACTTTCAAACTCTCTTGATCCCTTTTTCTGCACGACGTTGGTTCCCAATCTCGTCTACAAGTACTATCATAGTAGGTGCTCGAAGTTGTCCACTCGCATTCGATCACCAGAAAGAAAGCATCACCACGACAGGCAAGTCTGGAATTGCCGATCTCTACACAGAAATCGTGCGAAGACACCTCACCCCATGGTTAGCACAGGGTGCACTTTCTTCGCATGAATTTTGTGTAGAACTGCAATTCCAGACTGCATGTTGTTGTGCTGCTTTTATAGCCACATCTGTTCTGTGCAATTCTTTGACACCTGGTTTTTCTTCAGTATTTAAACTTGTCATTTAAACTCTGTGTATGTACCTTCCTAAGGGTTTTGCGTTAGGTTCTTGGGTGCCTTTTATTATTATTATTTTTCCCTGTATTTTTAATACCTTCCATTGAAATGGGCTACTCGTGTGTAATATATGTGTGTAAAAAAAGTTGTTTTTCTGATAATTGTTTTTGTTCCTTAGGTAATTCATGGATCGATATCAGTGCAAAGCTACACCATGAAACAACCTCCACATTTTACGGGTGAACAAAATGTTAAAATTTTGGGAAGTAAGAAGCCTTTCCAGGACGTTTACCCTGCTGTTAAACACCCTTGTGTTAAGGTTACGTCGTCTGATCCTGCATGTATAGTCACACCAGATAGCCATAATCTTCATGAAATTTCATCAGTTGGTGGATTAGCCGCTTTCTTAGATATTCTTTCCCCACCGTACGGAATTGATCAGAGAAATGGGGAGGAAAGAGATTGTCATTACTATGAAGAAATAAACGTGCCGTTAAAGAATGATATGCTCCCCAGCGATTCTGTTTTGCTCATTAAAGTTCCAACTCCATTGGAGTTTTGGTGTGACCAGGCAGAATACAAAGGACCTCCTGTAACTATCAGGGAGTTTGTAAATGGACAAAATAACTCTTAATAGTCAGCTAGCTATCGTTTAATTTTTTTTTTTGTTTAATGTGGATTGATACTCTTGCATTACCACTTAAATTTTCTGTAGCATTTACTGTGTTGGAAATGTCAAACATTTAGATAAGCGTTATTCATAGTGAGGACTTGTGAATTTCTTCTATTGTGGTAGAATGATTATTAGGTTTGTGTAATTGAATGAAATTAGAGAGCATATTTTTATTATATTTGAAATACTTTATTCACTCAATTTTATTTACCCGTATCGGTTTGTCAATGAAATTACTTTTTTTCATATATAAAGTTTTAGAACGAATATTTTCTCTTATTAAAATTAAAAATAAATAAAGATCAAATGAAGCCTAATGTTTGGCTGTGGTACTTAATATTTTTTTAAAACTCGGTATTGATATTTTTTTTTTTTTTTTCATTGTTTTGTTTAATTAATTGTCAACATGGTTTGGTTTCGGTCATTTAAGAATTAAAAAAAAAATACTTTAATTGCTTTCATTGTACAACTAAATAATAATAATATTATTATTATTATTATTATTATTATTATTATTAATTTTTATTTAATTTTTTAATTTTTTTTTAGATTTTATTTAGAGTCTTGCAAATGAAAATGTATCTAGTTATTTATTTGATAACTTGTTTACTAACCTCTTTAGAAATGTGTTCCAATTGGTGGCTAAGACTCACTATTATTTGGATTTAAAACAAAAGGAAGCTGGACATGACTCAAATGAGAAAGGATATAAATTTAAATCGAGGTAATTTCTTTTATTTGTACCTTTAAAAAATATTATTATTATTATTATTATTATTATCATCATTTATTATTATAAAAATTATGTTTCTGTTGACTTCCATTTTTGATACGTCCACATCTCTCTGCGGGCGGTTCTTCCGTTCACGCATGACAACAACTGTGAACTAATGTGGTTGAACCCAACGCCGAAGGCGTGACTGATGCCCTCAATCATATTAAAGTTTGCCACCATTCCGGCCCTGCTCAGAAACCACTATTTAACACATCTTGACAGCCACTTACGATTGGTTCCTAGTTTACTGACGGTTTTAAGAAAACGGGTGTGGGAGCATCAGCTGTATTCCCCGACCGCTCCTTGTCCCATACTTTTCGCCCTTACTCGTCAATATTTCTGGCACTTTCCAGAATATTGGCCTTCAACGACGAAGTAACATTTATAGTCTTCTCGGACGTCAAAAGTACAATGATGGCACTCTCAAAACAGTTCAACTAGAAACCCACTGGCCTCACTCATCCAGAATTCTTTTCCTGCTTAATTTCTGAAGGTAGAAAATGAAAAAAATAGATAAGGCTGCTAACCAGGTCGTATAGTTTCCCGATTTTCTGTGGGATTTTCCTTTCCCTGCATATACAGAATGGACGTGCTTCGGATACAGACTTACAGACTTCAATTCCTATATTCGCCATTGGTTTCCTTTGTTTTGGCAGGTGAGGATGTCAGCTGGGCTGAGTTGCGAGAGGTTAAACTCTTCGTTAGATGTAGGTTATTTTCTTGCCCTTTAGTCGTCGCAAGACTGTGTACTTAACGCACCATACATATCGGTCATACCCGCTTCACTCACTGGAGGACCCCCTTATGTTGGTTTTGTCTCAATAGCGTTATTCTTTGTCTATCACATACATTGAATGTCCCGCTTTGATTTCAAAGTAACGCTCCTTGCTTTTCTCTCTAAATTGAACCGGATATCCAATATATGATTTTCCTGATGTGTCGTTTCTCTTTCGTTTAGTCTAGGAATTGGTTCCCTACCCCTGGAGGAGTGACAGAGCCTGCATAACTACTCAAAAAAAATTAAGTAATGATTTGAAGACGTACTTAGACCTACTGTGTGGAAGTAAAAATGTTAAAATTTGGTCGTCGTTCCAGTATCACTGCTTTAATAAGAAATCGAAAAATATTTAGTAATTGTGATCTTTATATGCAGCCTTTTCTACTAGTACTTTGTGGGAAGGAGAAGAAATCATACTACTACTTTGTAGAAGTAGCCCGTTACTTTTAACAAAATACCTGGGAAGAGAGGTGACTTTACAGGACAATTTTATTTGGATTTGAAGTCATTGCTCTTGCAACCATAACCCCTAAATACAGATAACCATTGGTGATTCAATCAACTTTCCTCAATGGGATAACTGGGTTGTTAGTATGTAAAATAATATTTTCTTTAAAAATTTTCTAGAATATGACGGAAAATTTCTCTGAACCATAATTATGCGGCATCTAATGAAAACAATACCTTAAAACTTCTGTGGACAACTTTTTATCGTAGAGCAATGACATACACAGCTGAAATTACCGCTCTTCAATGGATCTTAAGTCCAAAGCTATATATGAGTATCTGGGAATTCTAATTTATTAGTCGATATGGTACGAATATAAAAAAGAATAGACATTCATAGCTTGTTCAGGATCCCATACTTAGATTGTCAAACTGTTTTGTGTGGTAAGTTATACCCAATCGAATTTTTGTCCATTTTCCTATAACTATAAATGTTCGTTTTTAACTCGAGATAAACATTAGTTTACAGGTATCCTGTACTAAAGGAAAAATTTATTTACTTTTGTAATAAATTTAATTTTTATTCACATAGTTCTGTATATAATTAGATGTAATTATACTTGTATGTGATAAGTCATTAAAGCAGAAAGGTAAAGTAAAACTAAGTAAATTACGATTGCATGTTATCACAGATTTCCCGAAAGTTGAATGTAAAAAAAAAAAAAAAAAATTGTATATAAAAGATTGTGACAGCTGTGGAATAAAAAACTTTTTGAAATTCTACTTTTTTTTTTTTTTTTAAACAATTGGGACAACAACCATATTTAGCAAATAATAACTGCTTTTCTCAGCTCCATAGTCCATTATAAGCGTAAACCCATATTGTCGTTTGCAGAAGAGAGGAAAGCATAATTTAGGAGGTAACGATCTTTTTTATACATGTCACCACCATTCATGGGCAAAGCCCTTTTCAAGGAGGGGGCATAATAAAAACATCAAAGGAAACCCACATACACTCTAGTCTAACGCATATCCCTAACGTGAGCGTAGACGGAGGATTTGAAGAGGATGAGATTAAATACAGCAGGAAAACACATGATGGTAGGGAGTTCCACAGAACAGAAGTGGCTGTAAAGGGAGGCACTACAACGGGCAAGCCTGGAGTTTGCAACACTCCCAGATTGCGCATGTAAGGCACTTGTGCTACGAGGGCGACACAACGGAGGTGAGATGCGAGAGATCAACTCCTTTAAGCACCTGCCGTTGAAGTACCTATAGAAAAGTGATAGTGCGCTAACTTCACGTCGCAGGGAAAGAGGATCGAGAGAGTTCGAAATTAGGGGACAGTTTATTAAGTCTTTTAGCTTCAGACTCAACCCTATCCAAAAGAATGGTAGAACCGGAACCACCTCAAATGTGAGATCAGTACTCCATACAAGGGCGAATAAGACACTTGTATAATGTAAGTAACTGTTCAGAAGAAGAAAAATTCTCGCAACCAGAACAGAACCTCCAGCTTTTTTTTTAACTCACTTTAGCAACCGTTGTTATATGAGGTTTCCAAGGTAATTTGTTTTTATGTTAAGACCATGGATGTTTATGTTGTTTACAGGTGAGACGACAGAGCCGTCGAAGGAGATAGGAAAGTTTGGAGGTGTTTCAGAGAGGAGATGTGAAGAAGTTGAGTTTTTAGAGAGTCGGCAAGAATAGAATCGGAAAGGTGAAGACGAGAAGCAACACTAGTAGCAAAAGAGGGAGCAGATTTGAAGAGAGTAGAAGAATGGTGAGTTGATCGGTATAAGAATGAATAGAATTAGAAGTGAAGTTGATGAGGTCATTGATGAAAAGTAGGAATAGAGTAAGGAATAGAACAGACCCCTGAGGAACATCACAATTAATAGGGTAAGAAGTCGCTACATCAACAAGAACTGATATGGAGCGATTTGAGAGGAAGATAAACATGAGTAAGCAAAGAGGAGGCAACCCAAAGGAAAGGAGCTTAGAGAGCAGTAACGCATGCCATAGCCAAACCCGGTCAGAAGCCTTGGAAATGTCAAGCGTCCTCATCACACAAGACTACTCATAATCCTTAAGGGGAGAAGACCATAGATCAGTAAGATAGGAAAGTATGTCACCAGTAGATCTCAAGCGTCGAAAGCCATACTGATGATATGAGAGAAGAGAACGAGATTCCAAATCATTCAGGAAATGAGAGTTTAGAATAGTTTCAAAGACTTTAGATAGAATACAAGTAAGAGCTATAGGTTTATAGTTAGAAGATTCAGAACGGCTACCATTCTTCGGGATCGGTTGAACATATGCACGCTTCCAACACTGAAGAAAAGTAGTATTAAGGCATAGAGGGTAGAGTTGAAGGAGAACAGGCGCCAGCTCGGAAGCGCACACCCTCAAAATACGGGAAAAAATAACATCCGGGCCACTAGCCTTTCTAACGTTCATAGATTTTAGAATCTCATGCACCTAATTATATGAAATCACAGGTAAAAACAGGACTCTTAAGAGTAGAAGGAGTGGGAGGAGGGATACCGGAATTGCTCACATTTGAATTAAATGAAAAAAGGAGGCCATAGAGATTAGCCTTTT
>SEYY01000185.1:73969-78969 GCA_009176605.1 Armadillidium nasatum
TATATATATATATATATATATATATATATATATATATATATATATATATATATATATATATATATATATATATATATATATATATATATATATATATATATATATATATATATATATATATATTGATCCAACTTTTTTAAAGATTGAAAGAGAACTACTATCAACAATATCCTGTGATAACAATTCCAAGAAAACAAACAAACCAAAAATTAACCACTCCGTTGCTGAATAAATACTTCTCCCATTTAGATGGAAAGATTTCTTCATCTTTTTATTATTACTCCTGGCGAATCCACTGTATTCTAATGAAAAAAAATTAAACACATATTTACATAGTCAACAGACGAAAAATTTTGAAAAGCTGGATCATATCTCCTCCAAGATACCTTCTTTCGACGAAAAACATAGCCAATCCCTATAAATCTTATTTTCAAATCCAAAACCAATTTTATTTTTTTGCTTCGTGCTGCACTGCCTCCTGCATATTATCATAAATAAGGAGCCCAAACTTGTGCACAGTATTCAATCAATGGTCTAACATAACAAAATAGAGCCTACAGATCACCTCTTTACTTTTATAATAAAGTTTTGATTTCGATTTATAATTCCTAGCATTGTTAGCTCTATTCCTAGCTTCTAATGATAATTACACCCAAATCTTTTTCTTTATCCATTCCTCATACATTTCAAAACTGAAATTCTTTTTAGATTAGCTCACATGAAGAACCTTATATTTTTTATTACCAAAATTCATTTGCCATTTTTCATCCCAACCAAGAAGTTTATGAAGATCACGTTGAATTGTCATACATCCCTCAACTCAATATTTTTAGCAGAATAGGCCAACTTCCCAGAATTTCTCAAACTGGCCAGCTCTTTTCTTCAGCATTTCTTTCTTTTGCTGCTCTTGCCCGGATAGCCTCTAGTTTTTTAGGAAGGAGAATAAACCACACAGTTACGAAGGCGGTTTATCTCCGTACCTTTATTTATGACCATAATTATAGAAAAATATTTTTGCTTTAATTGTTTGGATATTACTTTGGCAATGATTGTACCATTAACTTCGAAAAGACCTTCCAAGACTACCATCAATAAAGATCCGAAAATTGGAAAAAAAAACGTTGTACTAAATTTTTTTACGTTCACCTCATAGAAAACAAAAAAAAACTTTTAAAAATAAATAAAACAACGACAAAGACCTGTTCTAAATTTCACAATTTACACAAACTTCCATTCTTCCAACGGGTTCTAATCAAAGGTAAATCAATTTTTTTTTTTATATATTAAAAAGATTTAAACAGTAAAACAAATACTAAAATAAATATAAAAAATATTGGAAAAACGAAATGCTTTATATAAAATAATCATTTTGATTATTTATCAATAAATATTTTAATAAATTAATAATAATTGATTTCACCTAACAATCAATTTCTCCTAAATTAGAATGCCGTTTTTTTAAGTTTTTTTTTATTGTACAATCCTACCAGCATCTCGATCTAAAATATATATATATATATATATTATATATATATATATATATATATTATATATATATATATATTATATATATATATATATATATATATATATATATATTATATATATATATATATATATAAAAGAAATTCAAAGGACTTTATATTGAGATACGAATTTTAGCAGGAAAATATAATTAAAGAAATAAATAATAAAAAAAAAAAAAAAAAAAAAAAAAAAAAAAAAAATATATATATATATATATATATATATATATATATATATATATATATATATATATATATATATATATATATATATATATATATATATATATATATATATATATATATATATATATATATATATATATATATATATATATATATATATATATATATATATATATATATATATATATATATATATATATATATATATATATATATATATATATATATATATATATATATATATATATATATATATATATATATATATATATATATATATATATAATATAGGTTGTCTATTAAAGAATACCTTGGGAACCAACCCCTCTTCGATTCAACCTCTTTTTTTTTTTTTTTTTTTCGTTAGATAAAGTTTGAAAAAATGTGAAAATCCATAAAGAAATTAGTCTATCTTTACAGTGGAATATATTTTGCGGACAAATTTGCTCGTTCCTATGTAACCAACTGTGCCAGTGATGATACCAAGAGTGATGCTGAAAAGTGCCATATAACCGAAGTAAAACGTCGTTTGAAACAGACCGTACATCCTACAAATAAATAAATAAACAAATAAAAAATATTTTAAAAATAAATGAAAATCTTTAATACTAATTAGTTTATACTACTCTTATTCTCTGGTGCGGTTAGACACTAACAATATGAAAGCTTATTTTGCCATATTTTATCCTAAAATCATAACCTTTTGACTTGTTTAATTAATTTCTACACTTCAGTGAAAAGTTCATCATAACATTCGGTAAAGCTATTTATAAACCATTGTCAAAACAACACTTGCGTTTTCCCTCTTGTTATTTACATTTAAGAAACACAAAAACTATTTTCTTCTTGAATCTTCTCATCTAAAATTACGCTTCTTTTCATGACGATTTTCTACATTCAGATCCATCTCACACCTTACAAGGACAAAATTGCATTCTCTTTTTAAAAAGCTTTCATATTCTTTCCTAAGCTTAATTCTCCCTCCAATTTCCATTTTATAAACTATATTTTATTACTTTTAAAAGATGTCATAATTAAATATACTTATAAATATCCATGAATATAAAAGCCTTTTCCTTTTATTGAACTAGAACAACTCGAGCAATGACTGATTACTCCTATCAAGTATATAACCAACTCTTCATTTTTTAATGCTTCGATTATCCTTAACATCCAAATCTAGAAAACTGCAATTACGTTTTTCCTATTATCACTCATTCTCGAACCTTCATCATTTCTATAGATCTATCTCCTTTTTTTTCATCTGAACTACCATAGTCACATTTTCTCAAAAACAAAATTTCCTTTCATTGTTCCTCGGAAGGAGAATATAGTTTACGATTGATTTTTTCAATCCTTTCATTTTCGATTCCAATGCTTTACTTTACTCAACGAAAGAAATCTTTCACTCCTATAGAGATAACCTTTACCTTCATTTATCTTGCTCCATTTACACTACTTTTTTACCACTATTTATAAACTAATAATAATTTTTTTTTTTTATTACCACCAACGAAAACCTCCATTCAATCTATCTCTTTATATCCTTAGGACAAATTTTCCTTACAATAATGGGAGTAAAGGAACTCCTTTAACTTTTAAAAAAAAAATTGAATACAAATTTAAGCAAGTAAATATTAAAGACTGACTTACTTTGTCTTAAAGATGAAGTAGTATGTAGCATATACATATACATACATAGCAGTGGATGCGGCTGCAAGAAAGCTACTCCACTGCCAACGGTAATCTTCGGCATTCAAAAGGAAATAAGCGCACACGATCGTCACACAAATGACAACAACAACTAAAATCATGAATACTAACAACATAAAGCCGTATACATAGTAGATCTTGTAGGCCCAAAATGATGTAAATATAAAATACCTGAAAATTGAAAAATTTATCACTATATTGAAAAATTATTCAAATTTACTGACAATAATTATTTCTTACTAAACTTTAAATATATATATATATATATATATATATATATATATATATATATATATATATATATATATATATATATATATATATATATATATATATATATATATATATATATATATATATATATATATATATATATATATATATATATATCGTACATTTCTATAAATATTGAGCCAAAGGGAAGAATTCCCCCAAGAGGAATTATAACAAAGAGTTCCATGAACCACTTCTTCTCTGGTATTGGTCTTGGCACTGCATTTATTCTACAAGGGTAATTAGGCTGCCCCGCCAAGTTACGCCCTAAAACTGTTCCCACTAATGTCAATGGAAGGATAATGAAAGTGCAAATAGAGACAACTGCAACCTAAAAGGAGAGAGAGAAAAAAAAGTATTTAAATAAATAAAAATTCGATATACATGGAAAGATCCATTCAAGATTAAAATTATTACATATGCCTCACCATTATAGAGAAAGGAATTGCCCTTGATGCATGGTAATAAATGGCAATGAAATTAATAAAGAAAGCTGTGCCACAAACAAGTGCAGGAAGCAGAAATGCTGACATCATCATTTGGCGTATCCAAACTTTCCCTGCAATAAAAATTTAAGTGTGTAGATTAAACAAGACTATATGTAATTTTTAACCAAAATATATATCATTAACAGTAGACATATATTTATTATTATTATTTACATAAAAAAAAAAAAAGAAAAACTAAACAAAGCAAAAAAGTGATCAATAGAGCTAAGAGTAGGTACAGGAAATTTTTAACTAAAAACTATTTTGATAAATTCTGAAGACCACTAAAGACCCAAATAAGAAAGGACCATTACAACAAAACTCTTTAATGAGTTTTAGAGGGCTTTTTCAAAGTCCCTTCCTTAAACATTACGTTTGAGATTGTCTTACTGATCAGTACAGTTTCGTTGCCCCCAATTACTCTTTTTTACCTTTGATCGTAAATACAATCAGTTATGTGAAATTGGTAATTTTCTCTCCCTTTCTCATTTTTAAATATTGATTTGTACTCGGACTCTGGCTCCGAATCCTATTATTTCATTGTACGAGTAAAACAAATTATTTTTTTTATTTTTTTTATTTTTTTTGCTCCGGCTCCAGCTGTACCCAATGTGGCTTCTGTATATAACAAGTTATTAAATTAAACTTTTCTATAATGAAAATAAAAATAAATATGCCCTCCCTCTTAATATTGGTACTTACATAAATTTTTTAATAATTCCTTCATTTAAAGTTTTCAATAGTTGAAGCTCTTATCTTTGTCTCTGTTATAATTTTATTTATTTTCTTAATTTAAAACCAATCTTCGGTTAGA
>SEYY01000185.1:83969-93969 GCA_009176605.1 Armadillidium nasatum
AACAATGCAATGACACTCACGTAGTCCAATAACGTTAAAAGTCTCTTCACCTTAACACCTTCGAATACAAGCGACATGGCCCCATCCGAACATGTGCCCATGTTACTGTCGTTTACCTCACGAGATCAATTACAGTTGTGTGTTGGTCTACAGCTGCAAGTGTACAATAACCTAACAACAGATGCGTCTGAATGTATGCTACACAGGTGTGTGTGTGTGATTGGTGCACTGGTGACTACATGTTCCAAAATGCTAGGTTGAGTTGCACGTACAGGACAGAATTGAGTACTATGTACTAGGGGGGTATCCACAAGGATTACTACTAAATAATACTATTAACATGTACCGAAATATTATTATATATATGCATCATCTCTAGATGATAGGGACCAACTGAGGCTGGAATTTGGCCGGGATCTGGGTCTCCCAAATTTGGCTGGGTCCGGGGTTACCTAAAATTTGTAAAGAGGTCAAAAACACTGAAATTTTAGGTTAAGAAAATTATATATAAATTTAATTGAGGTTTATTTAATTATAAACAAGGAGTAGAATAGCCAACATTCACTTAAATTAATGATTATATATATATGCATTTTCTCCGAAAAAATTCAGAAAATGTCATACATTATTTTGCTAAAAGATTGATATAAATAAGTTTTATAAAAGTACAAAAATTTGAATTTTTTTTTTTTCTGATTCACATAGCGGATCAAACCACTGGCCCACATGAGCTGAAAATTTAACTGAATAATCTTGGCCCCAATTTCTTGCATTAGAAGGAACAGATTTTTGATATCACATTTAGAAAGAAAGTTATAAGCACTTGAATTTTTTTTGTTGCAAAAATCGTACCCTTCTAGAGGAAAAATTATTTAAAAAAAAAAGCTACCTATTTTTTTGAGGGGGAGATATTGTTTCGAGGAGGGACAGGGCTACAACTTTATTTAGTGCATTATTAAATGCTTTGTTTGAAGCGAGATATAGCCTCTCAAACTTTGGGAATTTTGAAATTTGGTCAAAAATGGACCTTTTTTGAGAGGATATATCTCAAAACCAACGAATCGCATAGAATAAAGTATAGAGAGGAATTTGTAGTTCCATCCCTCCTCTATACACCCACCAAAAATAAGAAATATACATCTTATATTTTATCCCGGAATTGTGCAAAATCTCTGTACACCAAAAATTCATTTCCATCAAATGCAATTTAATCTTTGATTCCTTTTTCTCACCCTTTTTGGTATTTGCAAAAAAAAAAAAAAAAAAGTAAACTACTACTTCCTCTTTCTTTCTTCTAGTATCTTCTGACGGCACAACTGCCGTTTTGCCTTCCACTAAAGCTGAACTTTTCACTCGAACTTTTGCCTTAATTACAACTAAGAAGATTACAGAGTTATTCCTTCTCCTTCAACCCCCTCCAACTCATTTATTCCTAATACTGTATTGTAATTCCTTCTAAAGATGTCATTTCTGCTCTCTATGAGCTTAATATTAAGATGGCATATGGTCCTGATGATATGTAAACTACAGTTCTCAAAACTTGTGCTTCTGAGTTTGCACCCTGCCTTGGTAAACTATTTCATCTTTCTTTCTAATTTGACCTTCCCTTCTTGCTTGAAATGTGCGCTCAGTCAACCTGTGTTGAAGAAGAGGGACCTCAGTCCTCTAATTATCGTCCTATTTCCTGAATTTCCGTTCTTCCAAAAAGTTTTTGAATCAATCCTTAACAGGAAGATTTCGATATAATCTCATTCTCTAATCTTATCTCTGTTCGCCAGTATGGCTTTCGAAAAAGAGCACTCTACTGGTGATCATCTTTCACTTCTGACTCTTGGTCCTCTGCTCTTCAGCATTTCAGCGAATCTTTCATTGTAGCACTGGACATAATGAAAGAATTTGATATAGTTTTTCTTCACGCCATCCCAGTTCGTTAATATCTCCTTATAGGAGCGTTGCTCATTCCTGTATGAAGTAAGCCTCACACATCTGGGGTGATTTCACTCATATAGCTCTTCGTTAAAAAAGTAAAGTTTAGGGATTTTTATCATAAATTCTTTCACTTTCACTAATTCCCTGCAGTCTCATCCTGCCCATCGAAGGGCTAGTGCGACACTCCTTTCTACAAAGTCTCATTCTTTCTTTGTTCAACTCTCTGACCACAGACCTAACCACTATGCTCAGTTTACTAGTAAAGTCTGGAATACACTCCCTTTATTTTCCAACTTCCTTTGACTTGCACACCTTCAAACGAAGTATATCAAGATAGCCTTTAATCAACCACAGTTCTGACATTCCCAAACTGTGGTCAAAAATTAGTAGGCCTCTTACCTTTGACCACCAAAAC
This sequence comes from Armadillidium nasatum, assembly GCA_009176605.1. Classification (NCBI taxonomy): domain Eukaryota; kingdom Metazoa; phylum Arthropoda; class Malacostraca; order Isopoda; family Armadillidiidae; genus Armadillidium; species Armadillidium nasatum. Next base: position 86,314 of record SEYY01000185.1, read on the forward strand.
ATTTTAAATATATATATATATATATATATATATATATATATATATATATATATATATATATATATATATATATATATATATATATATATATATATATATATATATAGCATAATTTTGTATACATACATACTTACCCTGTGTTGGAAAAAACTTGGGTCTAAATATTTATCAAATCTATCTTCAAACTTAATGTTAGATGGTTTCCAGTTAACTTCATAAGTAAATGGCAACTTCGCTCCCAACTTGAGCAAAACTTTAGCTTCAGAAGTAAGATTAACATCTACAATTTGGTTTTTGTTATATCCTATGTCAAGTTTCTTATGGGTCCATATGTAATATTCATTTTTAGATTCATCCATTTCACCAACAATCCCTGAAAAAAAAAAAAAAAAAAATATATATATATATATATATATATATATATATATATATATATATATATATATATATATATATATATATATATATATATATATATATATATATATATATATATATATATATATATATATATATGATATATATTCTGACCAGTGGTGTTTGGATAAATCGACAGTAGCAAATCATGTGAAGAGAGTTAGGGTGACAAACTAACATCTTAGCCCTTACACTGATTGCAACAACTCTAGGCCCAGCATTGGAAACCAAGCTCCAATATGCATAATCTAAAAGAGTTGCGTTGAAAATAAAAGTCAAAAAATCTTTTTATAGCTCTCTTAGAGGGAATTTTAAGAGCAGATAGAGAAATGTGCTGGTTCACTGTCAGGGTGAAAACCCTTTCTGTAATAGGATGATGTGTATTATATATGATGACATACATTGAATTTTAGTCAGTGTAACATTTTATGTCTAATTTACTTGATGTTCCTGACATTTCCATTAGTTATGAAAAATTTATGAAATTTACATACAATAAATAATCACTCTCTCAAAAGTATTCTTTCTAACGAGTACATACATACATTGAAAAGTATATGAAAACAAACATCTTCCAGTCACTCGAGCATATTTTTAATATGCTGTTCTCCCTCAAAAGATGGCTGAGGGGAAAACTAAATTCACATTATTGTTCCACATATCACAAAGGTTACAAATATACAAATCATTACCAGCAAAGAAACACAACTTCTTACTTCTTGACAGCAGAAGCTAACTCAAAAACAAACTTCATCAATAAAGAATTAGACTTATTCAATGACTAAAACCGTGTTGTTGTAGAGATTCAATTCATGCTACATATCTATATAAAATGTTTCTGATGTTTCAAAATATTGACAACAATATCAAGCAGTATTGCCTGAAGGAAAACTTTTATTTTGATAAAGTTTAAAAGCTTCCTTTTTAAGATCAGATTGGCTTCGGGAATGGATCACTCAAGACTCCCTTTTCAACTATCTTTTGGTGTAGAAATTGTTTGGTACTATTTTTGGAGATCAAATACATTACTAACTTCCAGGATTAGGAGCTATTGCAGCTGTAACAATAATTTGTTTACCACAAGGTATTACTTCAGTAGGGACACATCATTCCTCCAGATGCTACAGATAATGGCAGACTGAAAAACTCTTGCTAATGATGACTTTTACTTTATTAGTTTGATTAGTTTAAGTAGTTAAGGTTTTAAGGTATTTTGGAGCCAATGCTTTTAAATTTTAAATGTTTAGATATAGGTTAATGATATAAATGATCACTTTATTTAATATTTGATTAACATTTTTCAAAACCTGATCAGTAAATCTTATAACTTAAGTTGCCCTTTGATATCTAATGAACTTGTCCAATATAAATATATATATATATATATATAATATATATATATATATATATATATATATATATATATATATATATATATATATATATATATATATTATATATATATATATATATATATTATAAATAGCTAATGAATTAACACCATATATATATATATATATTATATATATATATATATTATATATATATATATATATATATATATATATATATATATATATATATATATATATATATATATATATATATATATATATAGTGATGGCATCCGCATTGATGCATCCGCATCCGCATCCGCATCAAAATTAACACATCCGCATCCGCACTTTCAAAAATTCAACATCTGCATCCGCATCCTCACTTTCGAAAATTCAACATCCGCATCCGCATTCGCACTTGACAAAAATTAAATATCCGCATCCGCAAATGAGAAAATATGACATGCGATCAATCACTAATATATATATATATATATATATATATATATATATATATATATATATATATATATATATATATATATATATATATATATATATATATATATATATATATATATATAGCGAATTGTACATCAAGAGTGAGGGTGAAGAGGGAACTATTGGATTGGTTTAGCATAGGAGTGGTATTGAGACAGGTGTGTAATGTCGCCATGTTATTTAATCCATTAATGGATTGTGTAGTTAGAGAAATGGAGAGAGAAGGGAAGGGTATTAGGTTGAGAAATATGGAGGGTGAATGTGATGTGAATGTTTTACTTTTTGCAGATGATGCGCATGTGTTGGTGGCAGAATCTGGAGAAAAGTTGAGAATACTTGTGAGAGAGTTTGAGTGGAAATGTTCTAACATGAGACTGAAAGTCAATCCAGCGAAGAGTAAAGTTATGAGAATTGGAGGTGGGGATGAGGAGATGTGGAGGGAGGAATTGGGGGGGTGTAGAAGTGGGGAGAATGGAAACTTGAGGAGGTCGATGAATTCAAATATCTAGGAATGTTGGTTGGAAGGTAAGGGTGGGAAGGAAAAAGAAATAAAGAATAGAGTGCTCGAGGGAATGAAAGTGTTGGGGAGGCCTAAGAGAAGTATGGAGGAAAGGGAAAATTTTGAAAGAAATAAAGATAAAAAAGTTTGAATGTATGTGTTTACATCCTGTATTGTATGGGTGTGAAACAAGGAAGATAACTGTTCTGGCGAGGAAAAGTTTGAATGTCTTTGAGATTAAAGGTTTGCGAGCGATAGGTAAATTGAGAAAGATTGATAAGATTTGAAATGAGAATAAGGGAGATGTGTAAATGGAAGAGAGGTGTAATTGATAGAGCAGAGGAAGTTGTGCTAAAATGGTTTAGACATATGTGTAGAATGAATGAGGCCAAAAAAATGGTAGGCAAGATACTTAGGTCCGAGGTGGATGGTGGTAGGGGGAGGGGAAGGCCAAAGTGGAGATGGATGGATGGAATGAGAGAGATTTTGTGTGAGGAATTTGAGTTTAGAAGAGGGTAGAAGACTTGCGGAGAACATAGTGAGACGGAGGGCGGTGGTGAAAGGGGTTGAAAAGTAAGAATGGGAATGTTTGTAAGGGAATTGTGGAGGGCACAACCCCATGAAAGTGGGAAAGGTGATAGTGAAATAAATAATAAATTAAATATAAATATATATATATATATATATATATATATATTATATATATATATATATATATATATATATATATATATATATATATATATATATATATATATATATATATATATATATATATAGTAATGGCATACGCATTCGAATGCTCATCAAAATTAACTTCCGGATCCGCATCCGCACTTGACAGAAATTCTACATCCGCATCCGCACATTCGAAAATTCAACATCCGCATTCGCGCTTTCGAAAATTCAACATTCGCATCTGCACTTTCGAAAATTCAACATCCGCATCTGCATTCCTCCAAAATTTGACATCCGCATCCAAATTAGAAAAAATGACATCCGATCCATCACTTATATATATATATATATATATATATATATATATATATATATATATATATATATATATATATATATATATATATATATATATATATATATATATATATATATATATATATATATATATATATAATGAACTGTTTAACACCTTAAAAATATTTACTTCATCAATAAACCTTATTATCAACCTATGAACAAAACTTTTAAAACAATAAAATAAAAAATTAAAAAGTAAATATTAAAAAACAAGGAAATATATTAAAACCAGCACCAAGCTTTCGATCTTTATTCAAGTCGATTGGGACAGCAAAAGAAAAGAAAAGTTATTCTCAAGAAGACTCAAAGACTAAAAAAATTTTAATTTTTTTGTTGGTTTGAAAATTGTATTTTTCCTGGTATGACATGTTTTTTCTAAAATGATTTGTAAAATCATTTATTTTTCAATAAATTATTCCGAGTATCATCAATTTTTATTTCTCCTGGATGTCTACTAAAATTAGTACTTTTAATGAAGGACTCTAAAAACTTTCCATTGTCATTGTTATGGAAAGGAATTAATAATTCTGCAGAATTCATATTAATTGTGATTATTTTCCTCTCTATGTTGTTGTAATGTGGAATTTTGGTCTCCACATCTTCAACTGTACTTATGTTAGTACATACATCTTTTAAAATCATTGGTCTTGCCAAAATATTTATCATCACAATTATTGAATACTTGCTGTAAATACCTACATTTTTCGTTCTATCATGAATAACTAATTTAGATATGAATTTTCTTTCAAAAGTGTTGGGGACTGATTGTACAAAGGAAACTACTTTTGAAAAGAGATTTTTAGTTTGAGAGTCAATGTGTAAAGGAGTAATAATGCTTTCATTAATTAGCTTTTCCTTCCCATTCTCTGCAACAAATATTTTCCTTCTTGCTCTATATAGTGCTTTATTAATAACAATTAGGATAATACAACGATTAATAAGTGCTTCTTATAAACGTTGCTTCATCTTTAATATCTAATGCACTCATTCAGAGGAGGGGGAACAAATTTTTAACGCTCTAATAAATTGAGAAATTATATATATATATATATATATATATATATATATATATATATATATATATATATATATATATATATATATATATATATATATATATATATATATATATATATATATATATATATATATATATATAATAAAACAAAGTATATTTTTAATGATTATTTTCAAAACAATGAGTATACAAGAAATGAATGTAACTGAATTCTTTGAAGACCAAAAAAAATCCAGCAAATATTTAAATCATGATAAATATATAATAATGTGAGAAGGGAAGCCACCCTTGTAACTGATCTGTGGTTTATTCCAAATATTTAGTAAAGTTGCAGAATGAAGATACTGTAGTCTCAATGGGGACCATTTTAGGAAAATAAAATTAAAAAGTATAAACCATTGAAAAATAAAACTGTAGTCTAATCAACAGTTTAGATATTATAATATGTTTGACATATGCATAACTTTCATGGACACTATATTCAATGACATGTATAAACAAAAAATAATTTGCTCTCTATCATCATTTCTCCACCTACACGATCTGCCTATCTACATTTCTTTTGATTAATAATAATAATAATAATAATTATGATAATACAAGCTTGGAATCTTATCCAAATAGATTTTTCAATCCCTTTGTGAATTCCAAGCATTTCTTTGTTATGTTCTCATGTCTAAAGTCTAGGTATCCGAGCCATGTTACTGGGGGAAATGTGCAGAGAGTTTAAATCCATTTACACCCAATGTTCCCAAATGGGAATAATGCTCTTTAAAGCTATGTAGAACAGTAAGTTATTTATTAATCTTACAGTAACATATATTTGTAAAGTTTGACAATTTATTAACATACACACAAAATTGTAGTTATATTTAATATTTTTATTTAATTTTTTAAATTACCTTTTTTTTTTTTTTTTCCTTTTTTTTGCACCTCATCTTTCATATGAAATATAATGCGTTAATATAATTTTTCATTAAAATTAATTAGGCCTATATTATTGGAAGGGCAATATATATCTGTAGTAATGAGAGAAATATGAACTAAATCTGAATAATATATTCAAAAGGTGGCAAAATGTTTGCCTCCATATTGGAACATTGCTATTATCCTATAGTAAATTTCGGGTCATGTATGAGCCAAACGCGTTCATGGCACCATTTCAACAAGAGACTAGAGTCATAAGAATTTTGTGTCAGATCATATTTTGTCATCTTCAGACCAGAACATATTTTCTAAAGCAACTATAAAAAAAAGAATTTTCATCAAGCATATACAAGTAGGAGTGAGTTATTGTAAATGTAAAGTGAACCATTAGACCAATAATTGTAAGTACTGTTCCTTTTATATATATATATATATATATATATATATATATATATATATATATATATATATATATATATATATATATATATATATATATATATATATATATATATATATATATATATATATATATATTACCCCATATAGGTAGGTCATCTATATACATCTGATACCAATAATGGTTTTTCACTGCATACAAAAATGTCTTTAATTGCTCTTCATTGAGAGTAGCTTCACAATATACAGTTTTAGGTGTGTTGCCTGAAATGATTATTTAAAACTAAATAAACACATTTACATAATATTATTAAATGAATTTTTTTTATTAATTTTGAAAAATATCAAACTTATACATTGCATTAAAATTTTAAAAATTATAAAGAATTATAAAAAAAAGTTGAAAAATTTAATTGACAAACCTTTGAAATAAATTTCTAGACCCGAAAATTCTAACTCAACTCCTTGAAGTGCTTCCCCAAGAGTTTCATGATAATGTGAAATTTCTGATTTCGATCCAATACAAAAGGGTAGAGAGAAATAGGCATAAGTTTCTTGTCTATTGTGATAAGGCCCTACTGTGTTCATCCATAGAACCACCTCTTCCTTATCTGTATACTAAAGATTTAAAAAAATTATGAATTTTTAGAGAGTTGACAGTAAAGAAATAAATTTAGTTAAAAAAAATTTTTTTCTGAAGTAGGCTGGGATGTATTAATTTTATTTAAAAAGGAAAAAAAATTTCCAAGTTTTGGAAATGCTTTGGAACCATATTAAAAGATAAAAATACTATTATTATTATTAAAGTAGTTCTAGTAGGCAGTGTTATACTTAATACAATTAGAATGAAGATTCAATCAATATCATTGTTTTAAAAGATTGTCAATATTTGCTTTTTTATAAAAACTTCTTATATGCATGCCACTGTTAATACAGTACCATACACTCCAGGAAACAGGCTGTTCCTTTATATTTACTAATCTCACATATTTCTTTGCTTCTTCAAATATCCATTCCAGTTGTTTCAAGACTGAAAACAGTCTTTAATTATTTCCTTCACATCCAGTTCCTAATGGTCTCAAATTTTGCACAGGTGTTCCCATATTATTTATAATAGTACAATTAATTTTCAATTCTGACAATACATAATTTTTAGTTGAAAACCCAAATTTACTACAGCCTTTTTCTAGTTTTAAATTTATGAAATGTGATTAGAATTGTATAACAAAATTAAAAGGTAATACTGCACACATATGAAGAAAAAACAATAAGGCCTAAAATTTATTAAAACATGAAATTATCAGGTTTCCATTCAACAAAATCTAAAAACCTAATAAAATAATGGAGAATAATTTGTGATGAAAATACTAATACTAATTAGGAGTTAAATTTAGAATTTTAAAATTAACAGTTTACCAGTTTCACTAAAACATCCCTTTCAGAGGAATAAACTAGCCATCACATGCTAAGGTCTAATCTCACTTCTGATGGATAATAAGGTGCTTAGTTTAGACATATTT
>SEYY01000185.1:98969-108969 GCA_009176605.1 Armadillidium nasatum
CCTCTTTTTTGTTTTAATAATCATAGTTTTAATATTTTTAATAGCACTTTTTTTATATTTGAGTGAGCAATTGTCTGTGTGCTAGCGTGTATGTGTGTGTGTTTCAATGCCTGATTTGAGTGGTCATGGGGTCAGGCATAGACGAGCACTATCTATTACATCTGTTAATGTCCATGGCCTCAGAGCTAATCTTGCATCTGTTGAACATCACCTCACTAACTCTCATCCTACCTTTTACTTCTGTCTGAGACCCAGCTGGACAGATTCTCTCTCTAGCAATTTTAATGTCTCTACCTAGGGACTGACTGGGGCTTGGAATTTTGCCAGGGCTAGGGCCCAGTGTTGCTTAAAATTTGTAAAGAGGTCAAAAGCACTGAAATTTTAGGTTAAGAAAATTATATTTAATTATAAGGAAGGAGTAGAATAGTGAACATTTATTTAAATTAATGATTATATTCATTTTACAGAAAAAATAATCAGAAAATTACAGATTTTGTATAATAAAAGTTTGAAAAAACTAAAAAAAAATTTGTTTTTTTTTTTTGATTCACAACAGTTATTCAACAGGTTTACTTAAGACCTTAAGTTAAAGTTTGAAAAAATGTCATAAAATAGTCAATATAACCTGTATTTATACATAGTTATTCTATTACTATATATCAAACTTGTATCATTTAGTTTCATTATTTCAAAATTATTATTTTGATTATACTTTCAGTCACTATGGCTAAAAGATCAGCTTCAGTAATATGGGAGTATTTTACAATGTTTCAGGATAGGCTCGAAATAGCTAAATGTAACATTTGCAGTCAGGAAATTAGAAGAGAATCTCTGGGTGCCCAAAGTAATTATTTTTTAACCAAATCTTTATGGGGACATCTAAAATCAAAACACAAAGATGAACATTTACTAGCAGAAAAGTATAAGTCAAAAGAAAAATAAAAATATTGAAAAAAACAAGAAAAAAATCTTGATTTTCTTATATTTTGTTTGATTTAATCCACCATAAGTATAATTTACCATTTTACAACTGGCAGGCAAACCTCAGTTTTCCTCAATTTTTTGCTAGAGCCCTGGTTGGTCTATCTATAAACACAAATGAAAATTAAGGACATTCTAATGAAGCCCAGTAAACCAAAGAAAAAAAATACCCCAAAAAATTATAATGTACAATATATTTATAGGGACTCCACCCCTTGTACCCCTCAACCTATATGATTTAATTTAAAAATTAAATAAATTAGGTCAAGGATATCTCTATGTCTATTGGGCATAGAAAACACCTCCTTAATAGATTTTCATTAAATTTGTATTTGGAAAATATGCATAGTTCATCTCTTATCTGGTATTTAGGTATTCAAAATATAAACTGGAAATTAATATATATTAAAGAAAAATAATAATATATGGGTCAAAAAATCAAATTCGCTAAATTAAATTGCACTTTAGTAAAATTAGATTTCAAATATTATAAGGCTTCGTTTCCATCTGCCACTTTAACAATATGGCATAAAAAATTGGGTGGAGAAAGATAATCTGAAATATTGATACTAATATAGGTATATAAATTATTAAATCTAACAAATTAATTGACTGAACGGATAAATTTATACTAACAGCCAGCAAATAAGCCTAACTTAAGAAATAAAAAATAAAAAGGTGCTAAAATATACTTTATAAGTATTTCAAATATCTAACAACAATGTTATAAAATTTGATATTTATGATATTCTCTCAGGTGAGCGCAGATGGAGGTCTTAAAGAAATTTTAATATTTTATTTACTTCAATACTAAACATAAACCCCAATTTTTCTATCTGGCCACATCAATTCACCAGATGGTACTCTTGTTCTTTTTATTTATATTCTCCCAATATGCCGTGTTTCTTTGAAACATTAAGGAAAACTATGAAAATTAAAATCCTTACATTTTCTAGTAGGGGGCAGAAATATAAAATAAAAGGAGACCCACCCAATCCCAGTCTAACTCAGATCTCTCAGATGAGCGCAGACGGGTCTTAAAGAAAGGAAAATTAAATACAGCAAGAAAAACAGATGGCAGAGTTCCACAAAACAGAAGCTGAAAAGGAGGAGGTATCACAATGGACAAGCCTAGGGTTTGATGCATTTTTAAATTTATTGAGTTTGATTTTCCAAACCCTTTATTATTATTCTACTACATACATTACATTTCCAATTTATATTATGAATAACTAAATGCCAGGTAAGAGACAAACCATTGCATAATAACCAAATATTAATTTCTTACCATGAAATAAATAATTACCTCCAACTTTCCTCATTACTCTTTATAAAAGAATTTTTTTTTTTTTTCCATTGTTGTACAAAAGTAGTCTAGTAAGTTTAGTTGGACTTTCTTTAATGCATTAACATCTTGTGTTGGTAACTTTTTACATAAAAAAAATTGTGCTTATTTAAAAGCCAATACATATATAATGAGTTTGACAACTGAAAATGATTGACAATTTTTATTGCCTTTTAACTTGTCAAAAAAAATAAAAAATTCTAATCTTAAATATTAGAGGTGAATTGTGATAAGCACCATAAGTCAAACTAAATCAGTTAAGTGTCATATGAAATTAAAAGACTAAGTAACAGTAACATTTGTATCTACCCCATAGTAAACAAAAATGAAATCACTTGCTATTTACCGTATGCGTGTGCTCATCTCCTGATACAAATAGAATGGAGTGACTAATCACCAGTAGAGTTGAAATAACATTAATCATTTTAAAGAAATTTAAAAACTAAATCATACTATTAATTTTTATATTTTATTTACTCTAAGATTCAACACTAAACATAAACCCCAACTTTTCTATCTTGCCACGTCAATTCACCAGATGGCACTCTTGTTCTTTTTATTTATATTCTTCCAATACGCCGTGTTTCTTTGAAACATTAAGGAAAACTATGAAAAAAATCATTTATTTTCCTCAAAAATTATTTTTAGAGTTCGTCATAAAATATAAAAGTTATCATTTAATAATATTAATTAAAGATTTATGATTTTTAATAATTTTCAACGGAAATTAAATATTTATTTCTTGAGAATATTTAAATAAAAGTTTTGAATGCAAGTTGGTAAATATTCAAACAATGAAGAAATACTGCTGAGGTAAAAATTTTCACTTTTAATCAGGGTTGAGGATTTTATATATATATATATATATATATATATATATATATATATATATATATATATATATATATATATATATATATATATATATATATATATATATATATATATATATATATATATATATATATATATATATATATATATATATATATATATATATATATATATATATATACGGAGGTGGGCAGTAACGCGTTACATGTAACGGCGTTACGTAACGGGCGTTACAAATGTAACGAGTAACGGTAACGCTTCAAAGGGTTTTAAAATGTAACGCTGTAACGGTAACGCTACCCCATTTTTACAAATTATAACGGGTTTTTCCGTTACTCGTTACTCGTTACATCCTACACACGAAACTCCACTGTGTTGACATTTTTGTTTATTTTTATGGAAACGAATTTTAATTTTTCAAGATTTTTAAATATATATATATATATATATATATATATATATATATATATATATATATATATATATATATATATATATATATATATATATATATATATATATATATATATATATATATATATATATATATATATATATATATATATATATATATATATATATATATATATATATATATATATATATATATATATATATATATATATATATATATATATATATATATATATATATATATATATATATATATATATATATATATATATATATATATATATATATATATATATATATATATAGAGAGAGAGAGAGAGAGAGAGAGAGAGAGAGAGAGAGAGAGAGAGAGAGAGAGAGAGAGAGAGAGAGAGAGAGAGAGAGAGAGAGAGAGAGAGAGAGAGAGAGATCCTTTTTTGTCTAAATATGAATATAATTTCAACAATTTTTAATATATTTACTTGCATTTTATGTGTTAGAACCTGTTCAGTTTTGTTTCTTCCTTACAACGCACAATTTACAAGAGGGAGAGGGAGATTATTTTAAAAAATATATATTATCTTGAAATAATGTTATTGCCTGTTTGTTCGTGTTTCGACCTGTTGTGGGTGACTCTTGACTTTCCCAATTTGTTCGCTCTCATTGCAATTCAGTTTGGAAACAAATGTTGCTTGTGTTAGATGTGTATTTTACATCTTATTTTGAATATTATATTTTGAATATAATAATAAATATCTGAAATGACTGAAAAGACAGTTGAGAATGAAGAATTTTCAAATGCAGAAAAAGCTGCTGACATCTTGATCGATGTTCCAGACAGTAATTGGACAAAATCTGACTTGATATTGTGCGGTAAATTTTTCACAGTAGTTGGTAAATATGAAGAAAAAGTAAAATTTTTGTGTCTTCTTTGCCCATCAAAGCCAGGCGTTTTCCTAAGCGCTGACTTATCAACTTCAGCCAACTTGAAGACCCATATAAAGGTATGTATGTAACAGTATGTCAGTATGAGTATGTGTATGTCTGCTTTTCCTAATAATAATAATAATAATAATAATAATAATAATAATAATTAATAATAATAATAATAATAATAATAATAATAATAATAATAATAATAATAATAATAATAATAATGTGATTTTGAAATGCAGAGACGTCATCCAGATAGATGTTCAGAATTTGAAGAGTATCGTAAAAATAAACCTAAGAGAAGGCAAACCTTCGCATCCCAAAATGTACAATCGTCAAGTAAAGAACGTCAGACGGTTCTTCCCTTCGGAGGGAAATTGGTATGCTGTCGAATAGATCAAAAACAATTTGATGAAAAGGTAGCAGCTTTTGTGATAGATGGGATGCATCCTCTCTCGATAGTTGAAAACGAGAGGTTCAAGGATTTGTTTTCAGGTAATAGTTAATAGATATTTAACTAAAGTAAAAAAAAAAAAATTTTTCAAACAACGTTGCAGACAAAATCGAAACTTGAAAGTAATAGAATAGGAAATTTTTTACTGATATATTCGTTTAATTCAACGAGAAATATCTTTATTTTTTTAAGTGAAATTATTATTATTATTATTATTATTATTATTATTATTATTATTATTATTATTATTATTATTATTATTATTATTATTATTTATTATTATTATTATTAATACAGGAGTATATCCAACTTTAGCATTGATGTCAAGACGTTCTCTTGGCCGTCACATATTTCAGAAAGCGGATGAAGTGTACGCGAAGATAAAAACAGATTTAAGTCAACAAGCCTTCTTATGTACAACTGCTGATGTTTGGTCTACAAAGCACCGAAGCTTTATGGGCGTCACTGTGCATTGGGTGAGCATATACTGATTGTTTTATACATGAAAATCTCGTTCAAAAAATTGATTTTTTTCTATATTTCATCAGCTCTGTTACGTGCGTTCTACTTAGTCTTCTAGCATTTGTTGAAGCTCTGTGCTTGGTTACTCTCTCTCTCTCTCTCTCTCTCTCTCTCTCTCTCTCTCTATATATATATATATATATATATATATATATATATATATATATATATATATATATATATATATATATATATATATATATATATATATATATATATATATATATATATATATATATATAGTATTTTAAATCTGCTAAAATCTATATCTATATATAGTATTACGACTTTTTACAGTCTGCTATCTCGGGACTCGAACCCAGACCTCTTAGATGGTAAGCAAACGCGCTAACCACTATATATATATATATATATATATATATATATATATATATATATATATATATATATATATATATATATATATATATATATATATATATATATATATATATATATATATATATATATATATATATATATATATAGTAAAAGTCTATTTTGGTGCCCTTGCAACGGAAGATCGGAATTGAAAATTTTGTTCACAGGGTGTATCTATGATGCCTAAATAGGTGTTTAAGGTGCGAAAAAAAAATTTTTTTAGTAAAAAAAATTTTTTTTTTTTTTTTTTTTTTTTTTTTTTTTTGCAACGGATGGTCTGAATTGAAATTTTTTCACAGGGCGTATCTATGATGCCTAAATAGGTGTTTAAGGCGCGAAAAAAAATTTTTTTAAGTACAAATTTTTTTTAACTAAAGGAATTCATAGGGTAATCCGCCAAGATGCCTAGCGTAGGGTGCTCTCAGCCTTAAACTGTTGAGAACGGGGAGACTTCGTCCCCCCCTCTGTCCCCCGTCGGCTCGAGCTCCCTAAGGTGGCGTTTTAATTTTTAAAAAATTTTTCGCGCCTTAAACACCTATTCAAGCATCATAGATACACCCTGTGAAAACATTTTTTTTTAAAAAAAAAAAAAAAAAAAAAAAAAAAAAAAAAAAAATTTACTACAAAAAAAAAAAAAAATTCGCACCTTAAACACCTATTTAGGCATCATAGATACACCCTGTGAAAAAAAATTTCAATTCCGACATTCCGTTGCAAAAAAAAAAAAAAAAAAAAAAAAAAAATTCGCACCTTAATTACCTATTTAGGCATCATAGATACACCCTGTAAATTTTTTTTTTTCAATTCCGACCTTCCGTTCCAAGGGCACCAAAATAGACTTTATCCATATATATATATATATATATATATATATATATATATATATATATATATATATATATATATATATATATATATATATATATATATATATATATATATATATATATATATATATATATATATATATATATATATATATATATGCAGATCAATGAATCTACAATCGAACGACAAAGTGCCACTCTTGCTTGCAGCAGATTCAAAGGAGCTCATACATATACCAAAGTCGCTGAAATATTGAGTTCAATACACAAGAAATTTGTCATATCACGGTCTACAATCATTGCAACTGTAACAGATAATGGAGCCAACTTTGCAAAGTGTTTCAAAGAATTCGGCGTTATTATTCCGGTTGTCGATAATGTGGGTATAGATGAAGATACTGCTTCAGGTGAAACCGATATCAACGACGAGCCGAATGAAGATGACGCTGAGTTTTACAATTCTTGTTTGGAAGTTGACGAAGATTATTTAATTGAACAACCTCTTCCGAATCATCTAAGGTGTGCCTCTCACACTCTTAGTTTAACTTGTACTACTGATGCGAGAACTGCGCTTAAAGGTTCTTTTTCTAAACTTTACCACAGTGTATTTGGCAAGTGTTCAGCTCTTTGGAATTTATCTGGACGTCCTAAATCTGCTGAAACAATTAACAATATATTTCAATGTCAGTTAAGACTGCCATGTCCAACAAGATGGAACAGCCTGTATGACAGCGTTCTTCTTCTAACACAGCATAAAAATGTTCTTAATGATTTGATGACTGCATTGCAGCTCCCGTGCTTCAAAGACATTGAAATTGAATTCCTCGAAGAGTACATTTTAGTATTTCAACCAATTGCTGTTGCATTAGATAGGCTACAGGGTGATAAAAGCTGTTTTTATGGAACTCTGCTTCCAACATTGCTAGTGATTGAAAAAAAATTTAAACGCTTAAATACGTCTCTACTTAAACATGTTCATCCTCTTCTTACAGCATTAGCTTCAGGTTTCGAGAATAGATTTCGGGAGTTTCTTAGTTTGCATAGCTCGGCATACACCGCAGTTCTGGCATCTATTTCCAATCCTAACCACAAAATAAAATGGCTCGCCATAAACCCCGAATATAATACCGAAGAAAATAGGAAAAAGTATCAGGAAATGCTAATCATGGCTGTCAGAAATGATGTTCAAGCAAATACATCTAAAGAGCCTAACGAAGTAATGGATTTAGCTGAAGGTAGCAGTCCAGATGACTTTTTTGAATACGAGAGTTTGTCATCTACATCACCCGCGTCATTAAATAAAGATGAACTAGAAATAGAAGTGCTGAAATACCTTACGGATAACGACAGATCCTTAGAGTCACTTAATAGGTATCCCTGTGTTAAAAAAGTCTTTTTGCACTACAATACTCCACTACCTTCGTCGGCCCCTGTAGAAAGGTTATTCAGCTTTGCGGGTCACATTCACTCTCCAAAGAGATCCAAGCTATCTGATAATATGTTTGAAACGCTAGTCATTCTTAAAGGTAATTCTTCATATTTGTAATGTTATTAATTAAGTTACTATAAATAAAATCCTTATGTCTTTCTTTTTTAATTTTATTTATGCTCAATATGGTTACTGAAAATTATTATCATTTATTATTAAGTGATTAACTATGTTTAAATAGATCTTAATTATTATTATTATTATTATTATTATTATTATTATTATTATTATTATTATTATTATTATTATTATTATTATTATTATTATTATTATACAATACATTATTAGTTTTTTTTTATTATTACCATTATCATTATTAATATTAATAAATATCTACTCTTAATACTTTGCATACCGTCCAATAAAATTAAACAATGTTGAAAGAAGATCGGCTAACTAGGGTTCAAAGTGAAGCACAATTCAGATAATCTTCTACGTTTATTAATAAAATAAATTATAAAAAAATTTCAAATATGGATAATATTGTATCACTAAATTCCATAAATGTATATCATTTATTGCACTAAATTTATATAATGAAACTTAAAATATATATAACAATTTTAAAAACTGTATATTTATATTATTTGGTCAATGATAGTAATATAAATTGCACTTTTTGAATAAAAGTTTAAAAACTGTTAGTTAATCCAATGATTTAATCGTCAGCAGTAAATATGTATACATATGATCATGTACGAAAACTGTAAACTAATAATTAAGCCCGAAACTGACCAAAAGTAACGCGTTACATGTAACGACAGTAACGAGTAACGGTAACGCTTCAAAGGATTTTAAAATGTAACGATGTAACGGTAACGCTACACCTTTTCTCTCAAGTAACGAGTAACGGTAACGCTACCCAATTTCATGTAACGATGCCCATCTCCGTGTATATATATATATATATATATATATATATATATATATATATATATATATATATATATATATATATATATATATATATATATATATATATATATATATATATATATATATATATATTAATCAAATTACAAAAACCTTAATTTTTTTATTTTATTGATTTTTTATTTTTTTTTTTTTTTTATTATTTTTTTTTAATTTACAGTTTCCAACAGCTAACGGGTTGACAGAAATATAAAATAAAAGGAGACCCACCCAATTCCAGCCTAACTCAGATCTCTCAGGTGAGCGCAGACGGAGGTCTTAAAGAAAGGAAAATTAAATACAGTAGGAAAAACAGATGATGACATAGAGTTCCACAAAACAGAAGTGGCTGGAAAGAAGGAGATATCACAACGAATAAGCCTGGGGTTTGATGCATTCATAAAAAAAATTCAGGCGAAAGCATGGCACTACTTGTGCTATGAGGGTGAGGCAATGGTGATGGAATTCGAAATTTCAATTCCCTCAAGAAACTGCCGCTGTAGTACCTATAGAAAAGAGATAGTGCGTCAATGTCACGTCTCAAACACAGGAAGTCAAGTGAGTTTGAAAGTAGCCGATAGTTTATTAATCTTTTAGCCTGAGACTCAACTCTGTCCAAAAGAGAGGTGGAATCGGAGCCCCCCAAATGTGAGAACAGTACTCCATACAAGGGCTGATAAGACCTTTATGTAATTGCAGTAACTGTTCAGAAGAAAAAAATTCCAGCAATTTGAACAGTATTCCCAGCTTTTTTGAAGCCGTCCTATCAACCATTGTGATATGAGGTTTCCAAGAAAGTTTATTGCTAATATTCAGGCCAAAAATGTTAAGGCTATTTACAGATAAGACGGAAGAGTCGTCGAAGGAGATAGGAAAGTTGCGAGTTATTTTTGAGAGAGAGATGTAAAGAAGTTGAGTTGCTAAAGAAT